>LUCH01018745.1:0-11807 GCA_013368495.1 Paragonimus heterotremus | reverse complement strand
CTCCAAAAATCTGTTTCTACTAGCGGTACTGGGCGCAGAGAGAACGCAAGGCTCGCGAACAGAAAAGTGTGAGTGAGTTGTATTTACTGACTATAGATTAGTTCGATTAAGTTGGCTTAAATGTTGGCTGTACATGAGTAGTTGAGGCAAGTGGAACGTGTGAATAATAATCAGAATTATGAAATAGAAATTAGTGTAGTAAACGTTACACTGTGAGAAGTATTTTCATCACCACGCTAACAATTTTGGGACTTGTTCGAAGTACCTCAATTTTTCCTTCAACGCCGCTTGTTTACAATTGATGTACTGCAAGCCCATTGCCTGAAGGTCCGATATATTTCAAAAAATATCCAAATATCGAGGATTCGCGCCGAAAGGACCGTTTCCGTCTGAACGACCTTCAAGACGAATCATGTGAAACCGATGATTGACATTTTAAGATATATATATCCAGCCCAGATCGTACGTGAGACCAGGTATACGTTCTTCCGACGAACTTTGAGTGACGCACGTATAACCAACGACGCCAAATATCAGAACCAAACCAAGTCGTTGGAAACCTTGGTACTATTGACATAAATAACATAATCACTTACAAAGAACAAACCTCAAATCGTTTGCTTTCGTGGGATAAGATACAAGTTTGGCCGTAGTAGGCCGTCAAGGGTCCAAAAGACACGACAAGTACAAACACAGGCGACCGACAGGCGATGACGAACAGAAGAAATGCGATCGGATCGGTCAAATGTGTGTCTTAATAGCCGTCCCCCGGGCAGACCGATTAGTCAACGACAGTTTCTCGGCGGCCCATAGGAAGACCGTGTTACCGGGGGTGGGGAGGGTGAGAGTGACAGACAACAATGGGTTTGTGGGCAGATGAGTGAGGTTCACTGACTGAGGGAGGTTGGATGAAGAAATTAGTACTTTTGGACTCGGTTTGTGTGAATAACAATAACGGACGTCTAGTTAGATGGGTTCACGGGGTATATTGCGGCCGGGTCAAGCGAGGAAACTTTTGACCTCTGAAGCTTTCTTACATTAGGCTACTAGAGCTTAAGGCGGGTTGACAGAAAACATGCATCTGTCTTCTCCCTCGATGCCTCGAAACAGGCACTTCCCTGTGATAATTGGTAACTGATTATTTGAACAGCAGTGTGTTCAGCTGGTGCCGACAGTATTAAAATTACGGTTTCCACAGAACGTGGCCTTCAAGCTACTACGTAGGGCAGAATGGAGATTTATGAAATCGGAGTTGCACTTATGAGTGGTCTTTTTCCTGGCCATATCCGATAGAAACAAGTGGAACAAAAACAACATGAATGACGATCGGAAACTAACACAGGCGACAACAAGCGAATGAGGTCTTCACAAGCGTCAACCTCAACTCAGCGAACTGCTTCCCAAACAGTTGTCACAGGGAAACACCTTTCGTGAAGTTGTGGTCTCTCCTAGACTCCCGGCTGCAACCATGTTCCTCCGCTTGTTTGTTGCGTACGTATGATGCTGTGCACGCCTGCAATGGGAGGACTGATATGAACTCGGTGCCATTTTCTTCAGTCGTGAAACTGGTTTCACGCATGGAATGTTTGCCCTTTTCCTAACGACTCATCTACTATTCTATTCTCCAACGTCGAGTAACCCGAACCTTTCTGAGCGTTGTTCAACGCATTCGAAGTTCCCGCGCACGTTTCATCCGGGGCGCTTTTGTGTGCCGCCAGGTGGACTGCCCCCCATCTCTCCCTACTTTTCTTTTTCCTATTGATTGCCATGGTTGGCCCCAGACTAGGCTGGAACCAACTACTTGTCAAAGTTCTAAACAATGCTGAAAATATACGGTTTGTTTCCCACCCCGCTGCGTTTTCCATTTTAATGTCTGTTGGGACTACGTTTCGATTGTGCTCCAGGAAAGGCGTTTCAACTTGTTAGTGGAAGATGGTCTACTGCATGCCCATTTATCCACTACAGAGTGTGGTTACTTTCACTGAACATACTTCACGCGGACTCTAATTTACTACACTGTTCCTAATGAGGTATACAACTGCGTTCGAGAGATAAATACCTGATTTGCCCAGATACGGATCTTATTAATATTGCGTCAGAACCAGCTTTGGGGTTGTGAGAAGTCAAGTACTTTTATCCTTTACCTCTGGAAGTATCACAATTGGTGTTGGGAACTTCCGCCCTAAGCAGCACACAGCCCCATTTTTAATGGGGCAAAATGGGGCTTCGTAAATACGTGGGTTTTCCAGAACAAACACAACATTACCGCATGCTATATACACCCTGCGATTTATTCCATTCTGCTGTTGGTGTTAGTGCATAAGTGTCAACACGTTTACCTTGCTGTTTTGTTGTAATGCATCACTTTTTTACAACTGCCTGTGTTTATTGCGGCTTGACGTGAAATGCCGGTAGGTTGTCGTGATGTGTTATTTGTGGTCACCACATTATTGTGCAATGTTTATTATATTAAACAGAAGATATAATATCACCGATCATTGTCAACTATTACTGAAAGTGCAGGAGGTTCATGCAGCAGAATAAGTGCTTCCGAAATGGACGCTTAAGTATCAAGGTAGGATCCCAGGAACAGCTGTCTTTACTTAATTGAACTGAATGTTTCACCTTCCGATTTGATACGTTGTTTTTCAAATCTATTATAAGCTGCGCGCTAGGTATTCATAAAGATTCACCACTAGATGTGGTAGAATCAGACGTCACCAATGCATCGGCTTTGGAATCCACCCAGCTACCTCAAGTCGTACCGCACAACGAAGCAGTTGGGGTAATTAGTGATACGTTGTTTCAAAGTTTCTCTGTAGGATTATTGTGATCCCTGGTGCCCCCCCCTGAAAAACCATCCCTATGAACACAATTCCTTTTTCCACGCGTATTCCCGCTTTTTTGTCAGGAGGCCAATCAGGTGTAATCGTTGAGGGAAAAGCGTGGTGTCCACAACGAAAGCGTTATCCTCGCCGTTTTTTGGAACCAATCCAACAGAGAGGTTTTACGGACCAATAGCAGCTCAGTAAAACACACGTTGAACTCAGCTGCTCTTGCCAATATTCCCCCTGGTTATCGACTCTCCGCATAGCCTCATCCCATATACAACCCCCACACTCCCTGTAGCCTTAAAACCTAACCAGCAGTTACAACGCGGCCTTTTTCAATTGGCCATTCAAGGAAAAACAACTGGTATAATTAAGAAAAGTAACATACATGAGGGGCAAATATTTACAAGACGTGGACAAAATATGGAGCGTTAATTTGCACCCAGATCGAAAGCATATTGATTATCCACATCCACAATCCGTATGTTCTTCTGTATGAGAAAGGATGCCGTCGTGTTACTGCGCACAAACCTGATTGCAGTCCCCACTTTCTCGATTTTTTTGTATATCCTTTATCCCTCGCACAATACCACCACTCTTTACAATATTCATGAAGCATGTTGTCTTAGATGGTTGCGTATTCTGCTTTCTCGCGCACTAGCCCTAAGTACATACCGAATGAAGGCTA
Organism: Paragonimus heterotremus; assembly: GCA_013368495.1. Taxonomy (NCBI): domain Eukaryota; kingdom Metazoa; phylum Platyhelminthes; class Trematoda; order Plagiorchiida; family Troglotrematidae; genus Paragonimus; species Paragonimus heterotremus. The sequence continues at coordinate 8,288 of LUCH01018745.1, read as the reverse complement.
TATGGCAGGTCTTACGTAGTAAAAAGCCGTTCAATCGTGTTTGTTTGGATGCGAACGTCTGGCATGCACCGGAATACGTGATTTGTGAGGCAACTGCCCCGATCATTATTAATTCCATCATACCTTTAAGTAGGACTGCAGCACTGGGGGCACTGATACCACGAAAGTATTCAGCCTATAGGCAGAACATCTGCCGGTCAGTAATCTTCACACTCACCATTGCGGAATCCATAGTAGCACACTTAGTCGATAGACCGACTATCGAGCGATTATTGAGTGTCTTACGTTAGTCACTGGACAATTTCACTAATAAAGCTATTCCGACTTCACTGTTTGTAACCTTGCAAGTGATACAAGTGGGAATGATGCGGATTGCATGTCCAAAACTCAATTGCTTTCGGTTTATTTTTGTTCAGTCACACTATCTGACCACCATCTCTTGAGCGCGGCTTCAAATTGGTCGGCCATTTGCAATCTGGGCTGTAGGTGTGTATTGTGTGGAGAACTGCGGACGGTGAGTTTTCATTTTTTTGATGAGCAGGATGTTTTTGTTGATTTTACCGAAGTGGTATATTGTCGTATTTGTAATATTAACTGAGATATTCCATTTTCAGTTGGATTCCGAGAACTTGTATAAATGGCTGAACATTTTACAAGTTTACTTTGCATTTTGATGGTCCCTCAATTATGACAGACTATTAAGTGTTTGATTTAATTTTTCAGCGTGATATTCTCGTTGATTTTACTGAACTGGCTTATTGTCATATTTCTAATATTAACTGTAATATTCCACTTTCAGTTGGACTCGAAATGTCAGACGGTTGTCAAAATGCTCACAGATGGATACAGAATGTAAAGAACGCAGGAGCCAAAGCGAGGTCAGAAGTGGCAATTACCGGAAATTAATTAATTTTTTTAACATGTACATTTCATGTTCTTCCATTACAAGTTTATTTCTCATAACCGTTTGTTTTAAAATGTTTTCAATATTCCGATACCGCTGCACAAAGACGTGACTTCGTTGGGAATTAGCTTGGAAATAAGATGTCTCCGTTAGTCAGGGCTTTGGATGATGTAAACAGACAAGCATTCGTAGCGAAATAATAGCTACGAAAAATTTTCCGTCGATCGACTAACGAGTGACTACTAGATGTACAGTTGTCTCACTCGATAGTCAGTCGTAAGTCGGTCGATAGTCACTCGTTGGTCACTCGATATTCAGTCGTGCTACTAAGGATGAAACTTGTAATTCAACATTTTACTATCAACTCCCAGTAAATGTTCTGATGATGCCACAGGCAAGGGCAAAGAAAGTGCACTTTTTTGGCCAGTCGCGCGATTTGGGCTATCAACTGTTCCACGGTTGCACTTAACACACTCGCTTGTACACTGACGCAGTGAGATAGCTCTTAGGGGTCTGCATGAGGTGCAAAATGAGCTTTCCCACCATTCAAAGATAAACTAAACTGCTGGAAATCAGCCTCGGTAACCGCTTCTTGTAAGAAAATTCCTGCAAGTACCAGGAACCAAAGTATTACTTTCCCACTGTTGCCGTTTTGGATTATCGTCTGTGCACCGTATGTTACGATGCCAAAGGATGTTCGGTGCCAAGTGCTGCATGACGGGACGGAGTAACTGGCAGCAGTAGGTGCAAACTTTCTCTTTTTGCACTAATACCCTCATCGCTGTCAACGCCTGGAAAAGGCGGTTGTTTACTGTAAAAATTATGGTCAACTGGATGAGCGAAATTACGTTCGATGTTTTCGGGGTGGACCCATATTTTTTGTATCGTCATTCGAAGGTAGAGTACCGGAAGTGTATCTGACTTCCATTTTCCTCTACATGTTTGAAGCCAACTGTAGTGAACTGTTGGTAGGTTGGATATCAAGCAATGTAACTTACTTGTGGCAACCAGTATGTTAAGTGGTAACTTGGAGTCGTCCGAATTCGGCTGCAGGTGGTTTCGTGAATACCTGTAGAACCCAGTTCCAGGTAGTTGCAGAATGGTCGCGTAGCATTAAGGCAAGTGCTTCTGATGACGGTAACATCCTCATTGTCGTCGGCCTCAATTTTAACCACACAGTAACACTTCCTCCCGTACATATCCGAAAATGAATTGCATTTCGTTAGTTGGGGTTAAAACTTTCCAGGCTAGCAGTAGATGAATATGCGGACTCGTTTCATTGGTTCACGTTTATTAATTTTTTGCCGAACGTATGTACCGATGGAATAACAAGTGAATTGGAGGGCGACGACATAGAGCACCAGGAAAATTATACGATACAACTGATCGTTGGCGTCGCTTACTTGAAATATATACAGCATAGAAGATACAGTACCATGCACTCAGAGGTCATCAATAGTTTGGAATCGCTTATAACACATACAAATTAGGTTAGGGTCAACATGGCCAATGTCGACAAAAACGTGGGGCAAGTTTTGTGCAGTAATCACATTACTGGAACTGTTGGTGGAAAAAATGAACTGTTAGGGCACAATCTCCGTTTCTTGGGTTCCTTGTTGTGGGCTCCAACAAGCAACGGCCAATCGGTCTCAACCACTTTCGTCACTGTAAATTGTTCTTTTCGCTGTAGTGGACTTAAACGCTGTATACAACTTAGGTGTAAATACGGAATCAAAAAGTGGGAAAAATGAAAACAACTGACTTATACTAGCTGGTGAAGGTGCGTCGTTTAGGGTTCCACCACACGGAATGGGTTACCCAATCGACGCGATCTGTTGTACAGTTCCCGGATAACTTTAGAGGTCACAACAAAGGTAATTCCGACGACAGATGAGTTTAGAGATGTGTTGAAATAAGTGCGGGTTCCGTTAGCCGTCAACTCTCCCAAAATCCTCACACACGTGACATAGAACGCAGGGAGAGAACACAGGGATTGCGACCTTGGAAGTGTAATTTTTTTGTTTATTGAATCAACTCACATGATTTAAACGAGTGTACATGGGAATTTGAAGAAGGTGAAAAATGCGAAAACGACTGAGGATTATGCAGTACAGAACCCTCCCTAGAGCGTTAGTTAGGGTATGAAAATGTTTGAAAATATGAATGGCATTACTCTGAGTAGTCTGTAAAACGGACATGAGGTTTGTGCGGTCCTCCGCAACGTGGTTTTGGCGAAGGGAGATGAAAGAATTACACGTCCTCAGCGGGAGTAGTGGAGTCTGAAACTGCTTGTGGGGGTTGTGGGATGGATTGGTTTGAAAGACATGGACGGGAGGAAAAGGTAGTCACAGCCAAAGGAGGAGGAGGCAAGTCTGCAGGGTCCACATAGGCCACTTTTAAGCGTTCGACGCTTAGTTAATCGCCAGTGCCGTTACGGTTGACAATGTAAAACTTACCCTTGCGTTTAAGCACTATGAACGAACAGTCAATTTTTAAACCTCAAACATCCTCGACAAATCCTTAGAAAGTCGTCTTTAAGTTGGCAGGAGCAGGCGGTTATGCTCAAGTCAACGTGTCCAGCAGCGTCAATCTCCAATCGTATGCCTTTGTTGCAAGGGGATTCTTGCCAGAATACGACCAGTCTTTATACCAATCCGACACAAACAGAATGCATGTAATCGTACGGAAAATTTTGTATCATATCCAACGGTAGGGCCTCATATGGAGATTGCTGATGCTTCCTGGCACACCGAAATGATTCGTTTGTAGGATTTGGGCAGTCTGTTAAGAGATAGGTAACCTTGTGATCACTATAGACGTCTTTTTGCGTACAGCGATCACAAATGGCGCATCCAGTGTGCTGTTGTTGGAACTGGCCCAACAGACTAATACGTAGTCTGCAGTCACTATCAAAAACCGATCGACAATGAAAAACAAGGATTCACTGCGTTGACCCTCGTGTATTGGTATCGACCCAGTAAAATAGAATGTACGGGGAAAGCCCGTCAAGCTGGCGGGGCTCGGAGCGAGTTGGCATTGTAGCCACGGGAGGGATATTACAAATGAAGTAGCTTGGCTAAAACAAAAGTAGGCGAAAAGCCAAAATCATCAAAAATGTACGGGTGAGTGCGACTATGAAAATATCATTTTTTACAGTCGCTAAATAGCTCTTCCCTAGAAGACGTTAGTAAGTGTTACACAAGCCTTCGTTATTTTAGAGAGAGAAGAAAATATGCATATCATTTCTTCCTGGATTATCACAGTTACATGGTGATACATAAGATGAATAATGACATAGGATGGGGAATGTCAAAGTCCAAGGAAGGGTTAGTCTGAAAACTGGCCGCTGCGCTGTTAATTTTTTGTTATTTAGTCTTCGGCGCGTGTTCTAATTAGAGTTGAGCTATATAGGATAACGATCAAACGTATGAGAATTGCAAAACACAATTGGACACAACAACACAGAACGCATTGTGTCGAATTGTATGTATTACCAAACTGTACAGGATATTGGACTAATAAGACAATTGCATCACAGAAGGAGACAAAGCATGCCAGTCATGTTCGTCACATCCGCCACACCTTGAATTGGAGTGCGGATGTTTGTCATTTCGCGGTGGCTCTGATTCTAAACGTTCAGATCTTCTGACTGGCGGTTCTTCAAGCGCTTCGTCTACTTCAGGAATGGTCTCTACTTCAGTAACATCATTTGCTTCCATTACAACAGGGTTATCTAGAAAGGACCATTTAGAATTCAAACAAACAGGATTTCTGTTATCAGACTGACCTCTAGAATTAAACTCAACCTGATCAACATGTCTTGGATGGCAAGAAAGGTCTTCCAAGTCAAGAATACCAACCATGAGATTTCCACGAGAGGAAGAAACTATTCCATTGGCAGGACGTAAGTTGTTGCCTTTGAAAAACGTAACATCAGCTGTTTTTTCACTGTCAAGACTTGTACGCAAAGAACGAGATTTGAAATGGTCCGCGGGACCCTTTTCAGTTGCCGAATGTGACGCATTTCTGCACCGCATGAGAAAATTACTGATTCCCCGATCAAGTTCCATAAATGGGTCTACTGTTAGAGAAAGAATTTTAGACTTCAGTGTACGTACAAAATTTTATGCAAGTTCATTGGATTGTGGATGTCTTGGAGCAGTAAACAAATGCCCACATCCAAGTCCTTCAATCTATTCCTCTAAAGACTTAGCAGTGAAGTGAGCATTATTGTCGGTGACCAGAGCAGCAGGTACACCCCAGCGACAGAATATCTTTCTCAACGCATGTTGTGCAAAGTCTACACTTGGCGATGAAGTGAGAAAAACTTCAGGCCATCTAGAACAAGCATCAATGATCACTAGGACATCGTATTTCCCTAGGAAAGGACCACGGTAATCAGCATCAACTCTCTGAAATGTTTCAAACGTAACAGGCCAACTAAGCTACCGTGAGTGTTTCGCCTGAATCTTGTGTACACATCTGGTACAAATCTTGGCAGTATGTTTAATATCTGATTCTAATTCCGACCACCAGCAAGATAAGCGTGCAAGCGATTTTATTTCCTCAACTCTCGAATGTCCGGAATGCGAGCCCGCAAGGATATCAGGTCTCAGAATCGGTGGAATCACAACACGGTCATCAAAACACAGTAAGCCGTCTGGAGTAATGGACAAACTTTCACGGCGACAGTAAAATGCGGGAAATCTACGCCGCCCCAGCTGTGTCGAACCACGTCTTCAGGCAGAAATAATAGGACGGAAGAATTTACGAGTACCGCAAATAAGTGCACCTCTTTTGACTGGCAGTGGTTGAACAAGTAAACGGTCGGCATTGTCAGAGTATGGGTCAGGTGACCGAAATCTGGATAGGTAATCAACGTGGGGAAGAGCCTTTGCACTACGATGAATAATTGTGTAATTTTAGGAACTGAGGGCAATGCTCCAACTTTGCACCATAGCAGCTGATGACTACCAGCGATTTAAGGCTTCATGGTCTGTTGCAAGAATGGGAGTCCAAAAAGGTACGTAAGACGTCTTTTAACAGCCCAACATACTCCAGGGGCTTCACGCTGGGTCTGAGAATACCCACGTTCGGTTTTAGACAAACGACGTGAGATGCATATAACAGGTCTACCACACTGCTCAAGAACCGCACCCATTCCAGTGGGAGAAGCGTCTGTAATCACAGTCGAATGATCTTTGGCAGAAAACGGCTTTAAAGCAGCAGTAGTTCGAAGATGACGAAGCAAAGTACGGAGCTTTTTGTGATTATTGGACCAGGAAAAACCGTTGATGGATAACATGTCGAACGAGTGGCACATTGAGCGAAATTCGGAATAAAACAGGAATAGTGTTGGAGCGTACCCAGAACAGAACAGAGTTTTTGAAGGTTAGTGGGTGACGGTGCATTCACCAATGGGGCCAAGCATTGTAAATCTGGTTTGAAACCATTGCAATCAACAATGTAACCAAGGCATGGGAAATAAAAACTGAAAAATTACACTTCTTCGGGTTACTGGCTACAGTGAAGTCAGAAAATCGTTTCAACAGAGAAAGAAGGCGACACTCATGAGTGGGTTTAACGGGAGCATGAACAATAACGTCATCTTGATAGGTTTTGATGCCATCTAGTTCTTCAGTAATTGTATTCATAGCATCCTGAGATACAGCTGGCGAAACGTTTAAACCAAATGATAGAAGATTGTATCGATGCAGTCCGAATAGTGTACTGACCACAGTCGAATTACTTGATACTTTATCAAGTGGTGTTTACAAATAAGCATCCTTTAAATCAATTCGTGAAAAGCTTTTAGAACCTGACAAACGACGAAGTATGTCCTCAAGTTCTTCTGTTGTGCAGGTGCGTTGTGGTAGACATTTATTCGACGTTAACTTGTAGTCACTACCAATTATCTGTGTAATTCCATCAGCTTTGAGTGGTGTCACTATTGGAGTCACCCACTTTGACGAGTCAACGGGCGTTATCACTCCTTTATCACACACGGATTGCAATTCTTTGTGCACGGGTTCTCGCAAAAAAGACTGGATCCCTCGAAACTTCAAGCATTACCTGCGGTATTCACACTCCCCCTCTGGCCTTAAAACAGTCCAGTGTAAGTTGTCTAATGTTAACGTCGTTCACTGATGTCAGTAGCGAAATATCAGAATGTAGCAGTCGTAAAACTTTGAGTCCAAGGATAGAAGGACCTGAGCTTGAAACTAAAAATTGTCTGTCAATAGGACTAACATCGGGGGACCTCACCGATGCGGTGCAGCAGCCCACAAAGGGCAACGAGTGATCGGTGATGCCACAAACGTCAAGTCGTATGGGTTGCAGAAGCGCATCAGGATAAAATACAACTAGGTCTGAATGTGAAATTTTTGATTCGACACCAACGGTACCAACAATAAAATTGCGACTTTCGCCAGAAACAAACGCTAACGTTTTAAAAACATGAGAAATGTTTTGGGGCAAAATAAAGAATGAAAGGGTAGAAATCTTACCAGTTAATGGTTGAACATTCGAATTAGAATTTGCCGTAAAGTGACATGAACGTCTGCACTTACATACCGATCGAATATGACCGACTTTGCCACAGCCGAAGCATTTTGTCTATATCAGTGGACATGAATACCGGGGAGGGTAGCGTACACGAGATGCGCATTTCCAAAACTGTCGTTGAACTGGATTTGCAGTACTTCCTGTAGAAAATTGAACGGATGGTCTTGCTACACGGAAATCAGCACGCGGTTTAGATGTGTTATATTTTTTCGGCCTTGAATTGTTGCCTTTAGAATAATTGCACAGGACCTCAGTAGACTTTGTGACTTGCTTTACGTCCTCATACTGTTCACGCAAATTACGAATGATCTGGAATCTTGGATCATGACGCAAGAAAAGCTTCTGTTGTAGCTCTAAAAAGTTGATACCAGCATCAACCGATCACATAACTGATCATTTAACTGGATGCCGTAGTCACACCTGGTTGCTGGTGTTTGCCACTGTAACCCAGCCAGCACAAATTACCCTATTGGTGGGTAATTTTTTGGGAAAATTACCCTAAAAATTACCCATTTATCCGGCATGGCTAATTGAGACCATGAAAGTCAACCTGATCAACAATACCGAACTTTAAACAGACTTTACAAAGAGTTCGTTACATTTTCTTCCATCATTATTATAAGCTTCTTGATGCATAATTTGTTCAAATGGTGGCAAAAATATGCAAGGGACGGTGGGCGCCACTTTGAAGGCCGGTTTATTGTTTGAAAGTAAGCGACTTGTTCCTTCTCCGTTTTCTCTGAGAGCACCTCCTGCGTGTATTATCAACTTTTTAAGGTGTTTATGTTTGAAGATAATTTTTATTTCAATGGTAGATTGT
>LUCH01018744.1:0-12123 GCA_013368495.1 Paragonimus heterotremus | reverse complement strand
CCTACTTTCATAGTACACACCTCTCTGTGTACACTTGTCGCAGCCGTGGTGGCCGTTATGAACTTTGACTTTCCGTATCAGACAACGAGCAGGTGCGTCAAAGATAATGGACTGAAGCGTTACAAAAGCTGTTATTCCGAGCGCTTCTAGGTGGGCCTCATTCGTCAGAATGTCTTTGGTCTCCGAAACAAAATCCCCCATATATACGTCTAAAGGCTCCGGACGGCCACCGCCACAGTACGATCTAATCACAAATGGACAGCCAACAAACGGTCTAATAATACGACCAAATATAGGCCAAATCTAAATGCCTGGGTAATCAAAAACAGGCAGCCCATCGACGTTAACTTGCAAAGTTAAGCGGTCACCGTCTCTGAGCTGGTGCTTTTTATGTACAATTTGTAGGCAATTGTGTAGTCCAATGTGCATGTGGGAACCCTTGAGAAGCATCTTCTTTGGGCACGTTCTTGGAGTGTTGCGCACAGTTCTCGGATTTAAAGGCAATTCAGGAACGAGCGGCTTCAATAACGTGATAAGCAGCTTCAGATCAGCAGCCGTAAGGGACATCGCGTGAATGGAGAATAATCTCGCTGCGTCGGGAATGGATGAGTCTGTTACCGTAGTGTTCACTATAACAACTAAATATTTTGTCCACAGAACTCATATGAACCTTGCGGATTGCTTGTCGCCTCAACAGATCGGACTGGATAGAAGTCCCTCGCTACCTGATCATCTTCGTCATCATCAATTGAAAATCAACGTAACAAAATAGAGGACTACCAGGTTTCTCTGATGAAATAATTTAATTCTCCAAGGTGACAGGGATAGTTATAGAGGAGACACCAGCAAAACTGATGCCAAGTCGTAGACGTTCCCGCCGTAATCGGTGATATATAGTGGGACGACAATACAGCCTTCACCCAGAACCCATGATGCGTCAAAAGTTTATTAACCAGATGGATTCAGGGAGTATGAAGATCAAATAATGAAACACCTAGGTAAAACTTAGTCTCCAGGTCAAGTAGCATTTCTTCACTTAACAATGAAAGTAGGTTATGTCACACAAACATTCAAAGTGACATGACATACTGCTACCAAAGATTATCCGTAAAACGTCACAAAAAACGACAGTGTGAAGACCGACCAAACCATGGGCACGTGACAATCAAATGACCCAGAGCTATCGAAGTAGCCCGGATAAACAAAGGTTACCCCCAATTGGCGACCACCCATTCCGTAGTCAAATATCTATCTATTGCGGTGGAAAATGCCATTCTCAGATCATTCGTTATCATTATTCAACCACTACAGAAGTCCCATGATAACGTGCCACTCACCGAAGTTTCTCACCTTTGGTTGGTCACTGGAATAGAAAAGACAGGTCAACACCTGGCCAACTCTTGGCCAACTTGGCCGGGTCGGCCAGGTGTTTACTGGGTAATTATCGTATAATACATTCTCGGCCTCGGACAATTACCGGTAATCTTAGTTCGCGCCTGGCATTGTTGCGTACATCTGAGAGAGCGTTAATTTGGTGCATGTACGCACTAAACTGGACAGAAGTGAACTACAAAATGATGCACAACTGACGTTTCATTAGTGGCCTATGTAGGGGTAGGTTAAATGTGATATTTCGTAAGCAAATCGACGAAGTCTCTTTACGTTCGACCTCAAGCGCATCGCCGCTTAAAAGTTGTTTTCCGTCACCACAGCGTTATTTTTCACTGCTGTGTTTAATGCTTAAACAGAACGACAGCGTATTGATGAAAGGTTTTGTAGGAAGAACAACAGCAGCACAAAACATACACCGACCGGTAGGGCTAGCGTATGACAGTAGGAGTTATCTGTAACAAACACGTTTCTCGTTTTGTTTTAATGCATTAATTTCCCATGAATGCTTATGCTCAGCTTGCTTTTGACTCAAGAGGTTGGTAGGTTGTCTATCCATTTTTCGGTGTCATCGTGTTATTGTGCAATGTCGATTATGTTCAACAGAAAATAAATCATCGCCGTTCCATGCTAACTATCTGTCGAAAGTGTGGAACGCTTATGCAACTGAATTTCGTTCTGTTGCGCATTGTACAGTATTTTGTGCTTCATCACTTCTATCGTTCTTCACACCTTCCACCTTCGTCAAACTCACATGTACACCTGATGTTTAGACCGTGAGAATCGGCTGAATCAGTGATCAATACAAAATCTACCTCAAAGGTAGCGAGATCTGCGTTATTTCTGCAGTTCATGTCGCTTGGGCACTGACTTCCGGTGGGTCAAAGGTTAACACAGTCAATCGCTTATTTCAGCATATCTTCGAATTCATTTGTCGTCACGATTCTCCCAGCTGTGAACCCGAAATCTCTTTGGAGCAACGCGGCAGATCGCATTTAGTGGAAACCTCCATTCAGTGCAGAGGAACTCTAAACCAGCGCGCATTTACGAAGTATTTCCGGTCAGATGCTGTTGTTTTCACCACATTTTGACTTCGTTTTCACACCTCAGTTTTATATAGTGTTTGGATCCACCACAGTTTTACATAAGCCATTTAATATTGCTTCCATCATCTAATCACCACCCCAGTTCCATTGATCTGCTTATTTGTCGGGTTACTCGCAGACGCGTTGAGGAATGTATGATTATCTAAGTTGGACAAAACACGCCGGAAAACGCTTCCTTTTCCTTTATACCGTCGTAAGGAAACCACCTTCAATCGACCGCTGTAGCCCACTACTAGCATACGTTGCCGTTTCCAACGAGTTACAGTCCTCCGCGGTCGCACGTTCATGTAATTCTAATGTGTTCGTCGACTCCCATATATTCACAGCTAGTTGTAGTGAACAATGGGACAGCGCAAGCCAACTGCATTTAAATACAATGTCGTACAACTCCGTAGGTATTAGAACCACATACCTTGTGTTTCACTTATCAGATTACTTTACCGAACACAACCAATGTGCATTATATTCGTTCCCTGAGAACTAACCAAGATGTATCATAAGCATTTTCAAAGATACCGTACGCACAACTATTTATGTGTATGCATATTCTTGCATATTTAGTTTTTGCACCATTGTGTGCGCAGGTAAAATGTTAATGCATGGGGGAGAAAGTCCTGGAAAGCGCAAACGCACGGCCGGCAATTCAGAGTGATAATGAAAGCCTCAGAGCCTGTCAAAAGCCAGTGCACGTAACGGCCGGAAACAGTCCACCTCAAAAGATTAACCGGCTCACAAAATAATGCATCATCATTTCAAGGACACAACTAAGCCGTACGGTCGGGCAGCTCCATCCAATCGACGAAACCAATGTCCAGCAGTCCCCTCACTCCTGCGTCACCGGACCTTGCATGGTAAGACTTTAGAAACTAGGTTCAACAGCTCCGTGACATCGAACAGCAGCCGCGCGTAGGTTGCAGCATGTGGCCGATCGCTATTCATCGTATTGACTCTAGCTTGGCCCATTTCACGCGAACATCATCACCGAATGTATTTAATGGGTTCAGGACGCAGGGAGTTGGTTTACTTCCACAAACAAATTTTGGAAATTCAATGAAATGAAATATACAAGTTTGAGTGAAATGATGCAATTGACCTTGTTAAAAATATATAATATATTACGCATTATACTCTGTCTCACAAAATGGCGTCAGCACTCATCTCAGTGACACGTGTCCTGAAGGTGCATACGGGAATGCACAGACGTTTGTGCGCTTAGCGGCCCATATATGTGGACAGATACGTGCCGGAATGCAGAAAGACTTTAAAGCTGTGTGGAATATACACATATATCACCCTATGAATAAGGCAGTATATACGTGGTCAGCTATATAGCGACCAAAGTAATATTTTTGACAATCGCATTCACTTGTACATTTCCGATTATTCTGGTTTCTCACCTACTTTTGTTTTAGTCAAGCTATCTATTCTGTAGTATCCGCCCCGGCGTTCAAATCAATACTCGCTCCCTGCCCCGATAGCTTGACGTGATTTTGCTGTCCACGGTCGATGTCAATAAAGGGGGTCAACCCACTAAGTTTTTACTCACGGTTTGCGACGGTGAGTGCGGACTGGATATTATTCTATTGGATTGGTTCAAATAATTGGCGATTTTCCAACGTACCACCACAGTCGTCTTGGGTTTTGGTGAGTCTGTTTCTGTGCCTAATTGCCCGTGTTATTTTCCTTAACTTGCGTGTAAATAGTTGTTTTTCTTTGTTCATGTTTATCGTCAAGATATATTCATTCACACATTTCCTCAATTTCGTTGAATTAGTAGTTCTTGATAGGTCACAACGGTGCAACACCCACGCAATGTCTCAAACGTTACCTGAGCACGTTGACAGTCCCTCCATTGGTGCTGGAGAGCTAGTGGTTCCTACGGTCCTGGAGGTGGGCACAATTCTTTGCATTTGTATGATTAGAAGCCGGGTTTTTCAACAGTGGAACTTCGTCTGATGAAACAGGATTCTGTCAGTTGTTAGCCAGGCCTCCTAGTGAAGTAACCATGCAGCTTTGCGACGTTACAATAGGCATAAGTGCATAAGTGCGATACCTTTCGAAAGGCAGTTATTAGCTGGACAAAAACTGGAACAGCCACTTTTTCACAACCTGAACTTAGGCGACAAACGTCCTATAATTCTTCTAGCAGAGAAGCAACAACCCCCCGGTAACTCCCACACGGACGAACTCCTCATCAGAGAATTTGGATTATCAAGCTGCCAGAAGCAACGTAAGCAATGGTTTCGATTGCCCGTTCATAAACTCCCGCAGAGACAGGGAAGATCCCTGATCAAGTAGTATAGCGTCTTCAGCCACTACTGGGTCGCTTGACTATTCCGCTCCCTAGTTCACGTCCTACGGTAAACACGCGCGGTGCCGATAACGTAGTTCCGCAAAACATTTCCTAACAGACAACGGGGGTCTAAGAGCAAAACTCGCGGCTTTGCGACACGGTTTGAACGAAATTTCTCCAAGTCGCTCGTCAGGTTACCGACCTAGTATATCATCCGGGGGACACATAGAGCGGTCTAAAACCGACGGTTGCTGGTGCCACGAAAGTTTTGGTAGCCGAGCCGAACCGCACCAAACCCCGCAACTGCGCATCAACAAAGTAACGCAAACTGAGCTTCCTAATCTTAACGGTAAACAATATTGTCGGCGCTGACTCTCCCTGAAATTCGCCAAGACCAAGTTCAAGCATGTGCGGGAGTCCATGTGTCTAAGAAACACGGTGGATGGTACCCTTGCGGCGATTAACACGGACGCGACAAACCAATCATTCTGATGAGTATCCAATCCCACATAGGCAGAATCAAATACCTGCTTGAGTAGAAAAACCATACTCAGCAAGATAAACTTATTTCGTGCTTATCATCAGATCCAGACAGGCAAAGAATATACACCCAAAACAGCAGTTTTACCCCCTTTTCATCTTCCGAATTTCTTCGAATGCCATTGGGTTCGAGCAACGCATCTCAAACTTTCCAACGCTTACTTCATGAAGTTTCTCGCGTTTTGTACTATGCCTACCCTTACCGAGATGCTATTTTAGTTGCTAGTTCTTCAGACGGGGAACACATGCGCGTCGTCGCACCATACAGGAACGTTTGACGCAACAAGGCGTCACGGTTAACTCCGCCAAGTGCGAATTAGATAAGACCATGATAGGGTTTCTCGGCCACAATATCCCAGAAAATGGAATCGCTCCATTCACGGATAGAGTGAAAGCCATCCGTGAATACCTTGTGCCAAAATTCTTTAAGCAACTTCGTCGTTTTAGTAGTCCGCCAAGCTGCAACCAACATTCCGTACCTCGCTGTTAGCATACAATGTAGTCAATGACCGATTTCCCCTGTGGAGGTGAACGTAAATTCCAGTTCACAGAGGCGGCACGCCCTGCCTTCATTGGGATGAATGATGCGGTTGCCGACTTCGCTGTCCTTGCTGATCTCAATCGGGATGCACCGTTCTCAATCATCATCGATGCTTCTGACAGCTGTGTTGCAGCAGTGCGTTGAAAAGGGAAGACAACCTTTAGCTTTTTCCTTCAAACGCTCACAGTCCGCGGTATCCCTCTACACCCCGTTTGTTGAGGAGTTAGTTGCTATTTAGAAATCCGCGCTTTCCGCCATTCATTGGAAGGCCCGAGCTTCACCGTTTACACTGTTCGTGGACCACTGATCTATTCTCCAAACGCTTCATCCGACAAGAATTTCCCAAGGGAACTTGGCCAGCTGGACTATAAATCTCAATTTACCACTGATATGTATATGTTTCGGGCGCCGGAAACACTGTCGTGGACGCTATTTCACGTGTCCGTAATCTCAGCGCACTGCTGACAGTGATATTGGTTTGACAGCAATAGCTGCTGCCCTAGTCGCTGGTCTCGAAATCGAGCATCTTCGTCAAAAGAATTCCCACTCCTGACACCGCCAGAAGGAACAATCCTCTGCGGCACTTCGCACGGCACACCCCGCTCTGTGATGTCCCCAATTTTTTCGCCGCGCACTGTTCAACACACTGTGAGATTCGTCTCTCCCAAGAATACGCGCTTCAGTTAAACTTGTCATTAAGCGTCTTATGTAGCCTAGGGTTAACCACGATGTCCGCAGTTGGAACCGTTCTTGTCTCCACTACCAACTTTCCAATGTCCACCCTCATATGAAAAGCTCCCTGGCACTTTTTCTCAGCTGGATGCACGTTTCCACCAGATGCACGTCTATCTTGTGGGCCTCTTATCACCTGCAAGTGTCTCTATCGGTAAAAGTGCGTTGACCGCATCACAAGATGGTTTGCAACCATATCGCTACCTAACTGCTCCTCAGAAACGGTAGTCAGTGCCTTCCTGGAAATTCGGGTGGCAAAGCTCGGTTGTCGGGCAATAGTAACCACAGATCGTGGATTACCCTTTGAAGGACATTTTGCGGCTGTTTTGAACACGTAAAGTTGCAGGCACATTTGCACTACGACTTACCATCCAGCAGCAAATGGGATGGATCAACGTTCCCATCTTCAACCGATAGCCGCTCCTCCCTTATCGAAGTCGGTACTCCCGCTAGTACTTTTAGAACTGCGGAACGCAGGCAAAGAGAACTTGGTTGCTACCACAGAGGAAGTAGTTTTGGGTTGCACACCTAGGACCATAAAATGAACTAGTCGAATACGGTTCCGAAAGCCGAGGTGCTGCGGCGAGCGGATATGAACGGGATGGAATCCTTGTTGATGTTGAATCAGCTTCGTTGGCTGGGTCATGTCCGTCGGACGGGCAATGACCGTATCCCAAAGCAGGTGCTGCGTGGGCAAATGAGATGAGGTAAGCGAAATCCTGGTGGCCAAAAGCTGGGATACCAGGATGATGTGCAGGTGAGTCTTTCACGTTGTGAAATTGAGTTCAGACGTTGAAAAGACTTAGCGCTGAACCGGACGGTTTGAAGGAATACGATTCGGACGAGCGTCCGCGAGTTCAACGAACAGTTATTGCGCGGCCGAGAACGATAGCGCTTGGTACGCAAGGGAACCACCAGTGCCATAGGTCGTGGTGACATGACTATATGGCGTTGCGGTGGTGCGGCCGTGAATGAGCTTGCCGTTTGGGATTAGTAAGTCACCAACGTTCTCACCGTCGGCGAAGAGACAACAAGTACGCTAAGCTCAGGTAGGTCATATAAACATATCCATTCTGTTTTTGTTGACGATTGCATCGACCAAGACCATGGTCGTTTGGCAACTAATCTGTCCCTCTTTTCAGAAACTTGAGTGTCTGTGATCTTCTTTTCTTAGGCTTCGATGGTTTATTGAGTGATGAATCGTCTGTCTGATCTTTTCGTATTTCAACTTTGAGTTTTGTTTTTCAACTTCATCCTCTCTGGAATGCTCTAGCATGCACTCGTATACTGAAATGCTTATTGTATTACATTTCACACATCTCCCTCCCTGGTATAGATCTTATCACTGCAACCTCTCTCACTGTTTATTTTCCGAGAGATAAGGGTTTCCTTTTCCTGCTAGGCATTCAATTGACTAACCAGCATTGGCCGGCTGGACTCGGAGGCCTCAATCACACACCCACTGGTCTTATTTCTTCGGGTTTACATCGGATACGTGGTGTGTGAGTGGAACCGCAAGTGGTGCAGTGCAAGCCACTTGGGGTGATGGTTTAAAGCGCAGGCGTCCTTTGGCTTCGGCCATTGTGATAGGCTAATCCGTTTCGAATGCAGCCAACCATGTGATCAATCAGAAAGACGACATTTTTTCTCACTCGTTAATAACAAAGGCCTGTGTGTTACTCACAAGCTTTCGGGGGGAAGGCTATGTGGCAACCAAAATAATACCTTTGATGATCATCTTCACTTGTGCATTTTCGATGATCCTGGTTCTTCAACCACTTTTGTTTTAGTCACGCCATCCATTTTGTAATATCCGTCCCGGGGCTAAAATCGCTAGTCCCACGGTGCCTGGACGTCCACTGTTCATTGGTCTTTGTTAACTGATAAATAGCAACAACCACCGATAGTGTGTGCCCCTTTACTGGCTGTCTCCGAGCGTTAACTCTCTCTCCCTTCTAGCGCGCCACCATATGCGCACCTAAGAGCCGCCTAAACACCACATAATTGAGGGTTAGCACCACCTACACTGGTAGCGCATTCCAGATATTGACGGCCCGCCAAGGCAGATGAAACGGGTGGTGAAGTCGGCCGGATCGTTGCTTTAGAATAGCGGGGGGGATTACTTCGGAATTTGTGCTCATTTTTGGAAGAAGCTCTGCTCTGACTTCCCCGCCCATGTCACCTGGCATGTGGGAGGCTTGACAAGCACGATCGCTTTCTCCGGAATCCGCGATGCCTCTCATTGATGATCCGGAGTTGGCCAAGATGCACTTGAAGACGACGGGCTGTCAGCCGCTTCGCCATTTCGCTAGGCACGCAAATTAACCATACCGCTAGGTGGCTGACAGCTTCCGACAGTCCTCCTCCCCTGTACATAGCGCAACCACCGCTCGTTTCCACTCCTTCAGCAGTTCGCATTCGTTCAGAGACCGCTGGTACAAGTCTGTCAATGACAGCTGATTCCGCCGCTGGTTCACATAGCGGCAAAGTGTGGGTGCTGACCGGGCCGGGAGATACACTGAGACCAATCATCCTTAGCTCATGATCAACCTCATCAACACTAAAACGCGGCTCCAGAATGCCTGGTCCACTGTCGATGAGCAAAACAGACCGCGCATTCTCTTGGGAGTAGACCGAAATTTAATGTCAATCCATTATCCGAGCCTTGTTGAAGTCCTAAACAGCTTAGTCTTTACGCTGATCCATCTGTGCCGGGATTTTTGCCTTGGTTCTGGTCCGTCGGCAGATGTCTGCCCACGTCCTGTTGGGTGCTGTTGCCGACTCCGCGACCGAACTTTTCTCGCACCTCTGACGCTTTTTTCCTCACGGTATTACATTCTTTTCTGTTTTCCCATACGCATCGCAAGAACCATGACCAAACCGATAGCTCACCTACTGCCGGTGTCTGTACCTGGGGCGACAAGCATTTCAACATCGAATTGCAGCGGCCCATTAGGATCGGAACGACCACGAGACGTCGGTGCAAGCCGTTCAGCGAGAGCCAGCAAGTTGTCTCTAATTTTGCACCAGTGTGCACTAGCCATGACTGTGTTACGGCCTCAGTCGCATGGACGAGCGGTATCCTTCATTTCCTCCGACGGAATTCTCGAAATACTCCGTCCAACCTGGGTTGGTTTTACTCACAGTTCGCCTGTCGCCTACCATATGTCCAGTAGCACAGGACAACTGCTCCCTAATAGAAGCAAAATACCAACGCGGTCAACGTCGGACTCTAGCGCGGGGAACCGTCAACCCAACTTGGAGCGGCATCTGGCCGGCAGCCGCGCGGGAGTTCCAAGGCGTTGGTACAAACACAGCGAGGCAACGACCAGTTAAAGTAGTGCATCTGAAAAACGGTCAGAAACACTAGTGGCTGCATGTGTTCCGCGGCTGATTGTAGGTGCGCTGAAGTCTGTTAATTTGAAGTGGTGATTAGTTGCTCCAAAAGTCCTTAGAACGTTTATCAGTGGATAACAGGTGGATATGATTCAGGGGAGGGACTCCACTGGAGCTGTTCGGTGTTAACTTCACCTTTC
This sequence comes from Paragonimus heterotremus, assembly GCA_013368495.1. Lineage (NCBI taxonomy): Eukaryota > Metazoa > Platyhelminthes > Trematoda > Plagiorchiida > Troglotrematidae > Paragonimus > Paragonimus heterotremus. The sequence goes on along the minus strand of LUCH01018744.1, from coordinate 1,986 downwards.
ACCACAGTCTTTCATAAGTACAGTCGTCGTCGGCTCCGGCTAGCAAGATGGTAGCGGGAACAGGATGAAACAGTCTTTCCGTTTGCCGACCACTAACGGTGAGGCCATCCGAGCGGAAAAGGCTGTATCTGAGGACGGAAACCTCAGTATCCATCACTTCCCCTGATAACTGCAACTCGGCAAGAGGCATGACTGCGAGGCTATTACTTCTAACCCATTACTCTACCTCGTTCAGCTTGTTTAGGAGGCTCAGGACGTTTGAGTTCACCACTCTCGCTCGATCCAAACTTGTTCCTCTGTCTCTGGGCAACAAAATTTGAGTCGGTCCGAACCACTCCTCCTAAGGTAGTCGTATAGCTCACCGGTGACGGAAGCGCAGGTACGATGAAATCACCCATCACATGTGTTGCAGTGTGAAGCCTGAGTTAGTTTATCGATGCTTCTTTTACGTTTCAGGCACGGCGAGAGATCCTCGACAGAGAGAAGCTTCATTTTCTGACAACCTGGAGGGGGGAATGTGCCACCAGAAGAATGAAGACAGAAATTACGATGGTTGGTGGAGAAGTAGATGTCGAATCAGCCCCCCAACTTCGTTTTGTTCTAGAAATTGAGAAAAAACTGCATCACGCAGGAAACTTCCAACAACGCGTCAAGGTCAGTGCGATTGTGAAGTACACTCGTGCTTTCCTCATGCACCCAATTCTGTAACGTCGGTACGAATACGCGCGGGTCCACGCAATGATTGCTTGTTTTTCGTCGTCGATCGGTTTGCGATATTGACTGGAGAATGAACATTATTCTGTTAAAGCAGATCCGGCAGGTAATAAGTATGCATGTCTGCTCATAAAACCACATAACCAGACATGTACCCATAGACATAAGTGCACAACTATCACTATACGAATCGACAAACTTAGTTTCTTCTTCACGTATAAATATACATACGTCTACGCTTACTGTGATATTAATTAGTCGGCCAACGGATATGTCCACAAAGTACACCAGTCAATCAAATAATAAAAATTACTAAAATGTAATATCGAAAAGGAGTTATAAAGGTAACGGACAAACTCGAAATGTAAGCGTACACGTCAAACGAAAGACGTACCAGTAAAATAGGAACGACTCAGATAAGTCGAGGTCCGCTGGATTGAATGGACCACCACAAGACGGAAAGACAGCGCCAGAGATGAGATTAGTTTGACGGCCGATAGATAATCCCACAAAATACACGAGACGATGAACGTTGGGTGTCGATGGATCAGTTAGTATGCTGAGCTGAAATATTTAACCGTCCAATTACTTTATCAGCCCAAAACTCTGCACGATTGAAGAATACACAGATGATGCGCGGTGACGCCCATTTTTTCGTGTTGACGATTCAACTCAAAGGATGATGGTGATGGTTTCAAACAAGTGTATACGTGAAGGGCTGCGTGTAATCGGCAGAACGTGAATATCTCCGTTATCTTTTAGTTAAAAAATAATTCGTAGCTATTAAAGTTGTTGAAAGTTTGTGATTTGTTGCAGGATCTAAAATCTTACAAAACTGTTCCCTAGAGATTTCTTTGTTCCAGTCTTCTGAAGACGTAAACAAGAAATGTGCAGCTGTTTAATGGCATAGGGATTAATGGAAAAATAACGCAGAGTCGCCTTCTATGTTATTTGGAAATATGAGGGCTAAATATAATGAAAATCGACGTCACAGACGTGGAAACATGCTTTTATTTAGATTTCGGCGTGATTAGGCAGGAAGGCGTGATTATAATTTCGACAATCGAACTGTTGTTGAACCGTGAGTATTAACCTTTTTATAATACTACAAACGTGAGAGACGCCTATAACCTACTTCAACGTAGGACGATTCACTATGCTTCACCACTCGTTGGTACCACTGTTGTTATATTTTCCATGTGTAGCGACCGGCGATCGTGCGGCTTCTCTAAGGATCCCGGCTGCAACCGTGTTTTCCTGCTTGTCTGTTCT
>LUCH01018743.1:0-11997 GCA_013368495.1 Paragonimus heterotremus | reverse complement strand
ACTCCTGAATTGTATATAGCGTTTAGATCCACTACATGCTTGCTTATTCCCAGGACTAGTTTCTCAAACTGCATCGTGTGGTTATCACATCGACAGAACTACGTTAGAGGCAAAGATTTGAGGAACTAACCACGTATTCCTCAGGAAAGAGTTGAAAAACTGATCTTTCCTTCGAAAAAGTGGATGATTTCAGCTTAATTAAACCCACTTACTGCGTGTGATGCAGGCCCTTGGGATAAGCTATATAATCGGCACAAGGCGATTAGATGAACTCATCCGGGAGCATCATCCAGTGTGGCTAGCTTGGGGATTGATAAAAGCCTGCTCATCGGCTGTCGCTAAGCACTTCGTCGAAGTAAACCATCTGATCAGTCCGGTCGATTCGTTCAAGCCGACCTATCGGGTCTGTGGAGCACAATCGAGGTGGGTCCAAGGTCGTTTACTAGCCATTGCAAAAGCCGCTGCAATCCGCTTACACATCATCATCATCATCATCATCATCATCATAGACAGCTTACACGCACCACCGTTATGCTCATAGAAACGTCTGTTTAAAACACTGAACCTCCCGTGGCCATGCACCAATAGCCCGGGTCGATCTGCTACGTAGGAGTACCGATTTTGTGAAAACGTTTACAATCCAAGTTACCAGCGTTACCTAATTAGACCTCACGAGTTTGACTAACTTGTCAGTAATGATTACCATCCTTCACCCTACTGATGTACTACCCCCAGCGAACCCACAAAAATGTGTTGTATTCATCCCGATGATGAAGCACGGAAAACAAGCTTGTTTGCTACGCGTTTCTTCTCATGACCAAACCGAGCTTATTCACGATACCTAAACAAGATATTTCGTTAAGAACCTTAAACAGCCTCCTGACCGGGTCTAGAAAAATCACAGCCCATATACTGGATGGACAAGAGTTCTCTGCGGAGAGACATGCGTTCCAGCCACAGGCCTATGTGGACGCACTGTACTTATTGGGCGTCGTGGCTTGGTTGACCGAAAAGTGCACTTCCAGATCAAGGCGCTGGCGCGTCCGGGATAAGCTGAGGTGCACATCCGACAATAGGCCCTCCCGTTCAACAATCAAGTTGCTTGTCTAGTTCATCAGCGTGGTACAAACAGTTGACTAAAGGTTGAGCAATCTGTTAGGAGACGCATCTCCCAACGAGACGGCCAGGACGTGTCACGGCACATCGAGCGACCGGCCCAGCTCGGATGGTATGGTCGTGGCTGATGGTATGGTCCCACTCAGCCAACCAGATTGCAGGTGTGCGGTCGAACACCTGTGCGCTATCTGGACAGTGTTTTTTCTCGCGTTGCCTGTTGACGCCCCCTGTAATGTGATTTGTTCTGACTCTCTGACTGCCATATATGACTGTCTCATTTGATTCACTTTGTGTCTGTCGACCATCTATGGTAATCGTTTTGTCCTATAAATCTAGGGCTTCTGTGGCCTAAGTTTTGTCTCGTCTCGTCTCGATCGTACAATAAACAGTGCAGTCGTGTCTCTTCTGATTTCTCGGTTTTGGATCAAGCGGCTGAGCGCGTAACGAAGGTGACGATCCAATACAATCAAAGCAGCCACGTGGTGCGAGTCTGAATGCCGCGTCAGCCCAAAACCAACGGCAGTTGACTTCGTCCGTAATAACACCCGGACGCATGGGTATTAGGCGTCGCAGGTTAACGGTTACGTTGGCTTGGCTGGATCAAACGGCGCGAGCGAAACAGTGCATGCACAAATCTTTTCATGCCAACTAACACCAGGACTGCCTCAGATGAACAAGCCAATAGATAAACGCGGCACTGATAACATCAAAATGCACGATTACGCTGACGAACAGAGAAAGTCAGATAATTGACCAGCGTTTTGCGTAACGTTTCACCTTAAACGCGTTAATGGGCGGATCATGGTTGTAAAACCAGATGAAACCTTTATTGGAAATGCCAGAAAGCGGGATGTTATCAAAACTAATCACTATAACCTCCCAAAACCAGTTTAACATTCTTTTATACGCATTGTGAATGTCCCCGTTCGCATCGCGTCAAGGTGCCTCTCCGTCTCATCAACTCATCAAGATGTGAAAACCAAGCCGAATAGCTTCAAATAGTTAACCTGGAATTTAAAAAAGCACGCTTCAGTAATCCAATGTTGAAACTTCTCAGATTCCAAAAGCTCTACTGTGCAAAACGGCTTACAGAAAGCGAAGTTTACTGCCCAAATGATGACAGGTTAACCATCTGCTCTTCTTATCAAACCAAAAGGTTTCGTCAATAAGAGAAGATGGCCCAATACTCAGCGCACCCATGACGGGTAGCCCTTTTAACTGACTATCACAAAGTAAGTTGAATGAGTGAAGTATGATTAACGAATAAAGATAGTCTGCCCGTATGGTTTTTCACTGAAAACGATGTTTTCTGACTTCAGATTTTCTGGCGTCTTGTTCCCCGGTCAGAGAAACGCTGGTTTAGTCAGTCCATTGTACTCACGAGATGCGTGATAAACTTTGCAAATCAGTGATGCCACAAGCAGTGGGCTGCTGTTTTTATCCATGCTGGGTTCACATTTGGGTTCGAATGAGTTCGACCTAATATAACATGTTGCGTTCAATAAATACTTCTTGAGATAAAACAATGCGAGTGATAGAGCCCTGCAGAACGAAAGAAGTTAGCCACGTCGTTGTCGACTCCCCATTTTGCCCCGGCTGGAGGCGCATGTTTGAGCGAACAGCGTAAATCGACGAATATGGACTACAGATAGAAAGACCTACCAGCCGTGTTACAAAAAATGAACAGTGATTTTAACAGTGTGGTGCCGCCATGTGGATGAACTATCTTACCGAATCGTTGTTCCACACGGTTAACAGCTTAGTCGACCCTCAACTTCGATGGCATTTGCAACCAATTGTTGCTGTGTAATTTTAAATCACCGTTCAGTTTCCTCGAAACATTCCACACCAACTGACCAGCATTTGACGCGTAACTAGCGATTGGGGAATCCTCAGTCACCGCCCGAAATTCGATTTGCTTTCGGGATGGTTCTGTAATCTTGTCCAGCAAAAAGCGGAACCCGACCTGTGGGTAGCTTACACGACTGTGTTCCTGACCACAACCTGCTGTCGGCACTTGTCTCGCTAGCACTGCTGTTCTTTCTCAATTCACCCATCCACACGATACAATCATGACATTATCACCAATAGAATCAGAAGACAACACTAAAAACAGACCGGTTACATGGTTGGATGCGGACGCGAAATACTACTATCAATTATCTCCACACAGCGAAGCATTACCGCTGGCCGTTGGATGTTTTAACTGGCCATCCGTGAGATAGTTTTACATCTAATTCATGTTGTGTTTCTTTAACATACAGGAACTAAGTCGGTCCTACTACAATGAAATTTTGGCATGTAATTATGTTTACTAAATAAAGATATGACTAAAAAAAGGAGTCATAAGGAGCAATTCATGGAAATGAGAAACATGGATCCTGATGGGAGGTGATTAAGGGATGTAGAGCAAATAGTGTGCAGTACGGGCAAAACACCATGGCGATTTTTTCACGTATTGTAGTGAACAGTTTGAATAAACCGACAAATGATGTAATTTTGGCTAACAAAGGGTGGGCTTGAATGATGTTGGCAAACTGTGTTTCAATATATTATATAGCAGAAAGTTGTTGGTCGAAAGTGAAGGTCACTTGCCAAGTTTTTTGTCTTTACATTTCCCTCACCCAGAACGCATTCCTTTTTCCTCCTTTTAAGCTGTCTCTTGCATTTTGTAGGCCTCAGCCTGAACCTTCTGTTAGTCCTCCTTTGGCTTCAATGAGCGGCGACACTTCTGCGTAGTTTTACCCTGGAAGAAACGTTCTGTTAATTTAATAGCCAACACTTTCTTTTATATCCAGTCTTTACGTTAACTGCCAATCCGACGTGGGGACCACCGAGGTGTTCCGTGTAGTGGTGATCCTTTTATCAAACCGATGACCGTGTTAGTAACTTACTCCTTTCGTGCGTAGACCTCGTTTGCACAATAAGTCACTACTTGATGGCCAGGATTTGTCCTACTGAGTGTAATACTACAAGTTACAGGACTCAGTCATCTCCAGTAGGGATTCAATTTTCACTAACAAGCTTGATCCAGTGAAAATGCCCGCTAGAAGCAGTGATCACGCCACAATCCTGTCCGAACTTATTTATGCTTCTTCTGGGATACCTATTGATCCTCTGCCGTTAAGCAATTACTTCGGGGGGATTACAACAGTGGAAACAAACACTCTCTGGGAGCCTTTTTGTATTTACTTTCTTTACAGATTGATTCTTTAAAACTACCATTGATACAGTGACCACCTCATTCGTTTCTTTAAGACGTAATAAAGGTAATGTAAATCTGTGGTATCAGTAAACAGACCAAAATCTTTATGTGCGACAAGCTTGCTGCTTGGGTGTGGTTCAAGCTTACTTGGAAAGGGAAATCCTACAGTGAATACGAACATAAGAAATAAGTGCAATGAATGTAACTCTCTACAGTATTGTAAATGAGAAAAAGAAATGGCGCCAGAAAGAGCTATCTAAAAGTGCTTATATAAAATCTGGTATTCCTAGCACAACTGCAGGTACTGGTATGACAATCAATAACCAGCAGACAGCGGAAATTACCTTTGATACGCTAGAAAGTGTTCTTAGAAAATGACACTGAAACTCCCACGTAAGCCCACGCTCAACCCCCAACACCTACCGAGCCCACTGCTCTCAACGAAGCGAAATCCAGCACTTCTACCGCTCCTACCAAACTTAAGGATTTAAACCTAAACCTCAGGGCACGGAGAAAATAAGAGAAAACTGGGGAGTCAATCTAGCTCCAGTCATCAGAGATTTGCTCAAAAAGTCTTCTGATAAGATACCTGCCCGATTATTAAAAGTGCGAAGAAATGCCGCTCCGTCAGGTTGTTGTGCGCAGCATGGCGTTCCACTACGTGCCTATCTCCCTTCTCAATATCTGTCCATATGTGATGAAAATGATGTTGACGACGCCATTCAACGGCACCTATCTTCATACAAAGTGAATACTCTACAACAAAACGAATTCCGACAGGGCCACTCGTGCGTTACCAAACTACATAGTGCTCATTGGCAACGGATTGAAGTAGTAGATTCCATTGTTTGCCCAACCTTTCGAAAGCCTCCCACGACATGCAACATTATGCTGGCTAAACTGCAGTAGCACATCATTGCAGAGAAACTGATATGCTGCTTGGCGCACACTTTAAGAGACGCACCTTCTCTGTTTGTTTCAAGGTGCTCTCAGTGGAGTGATACAAGAGCCTCTGGTCGATTACTATGCATCTTGCACGTCAATGGAATACAATCACTTTACTTTCAGGCGTTCTGCTGCTTGTGGTTGACGGTAAGCTTTAGAAGGTCACTTCACACATTGCAGACGAATATAGCTTACAATGAGATCTGGTCATGTCTTGCGACTAGTGTAGGGTTAACAAAATACTACTTATTGCGGTAAAGTATGATCTCCCACCTTTTCTAGAAAGTTAGGTGTTGTGCACCATAACAAAGGAAATACCTAGGGTAAAATGTCACCCGAGATACAATCCTCTCTGTTAACTGCAGGGTTATAGTAAGCAAGATAACCAACGGTCTCAGACCTACCAACCTCAGTCTGAGCTGTCTCAACCCGGAAAGTTCTATCTGTTTACCCCACATTAGCGCAACCTCTGTCGGAGGCAAACATTCGGTCATGTTCCCCCTATCTCCGCGAAGAGGTCCAACCGCCTAAACAAATTCAAAGTAAGGTTGTTAAACGAATGAGAGGCCCCCCAGTACTTGAGTTATCACAGCAGATTTAAAGATGTAAATCCAGCTAACTTAAATTTTCGGCAGAAGAAAGATACTGTACTCGCCAAGAAAATGTTAACTGACCCTAAGCCCCTTCGATCCTCTAACCCACACAGAAACGAACAAGCAACCCCGAATGGAAGAAGTTCACCTTTATCGTCAGTATTAGAACCCGGGTGATCCCCTACTAGAACGGCCAGCAAAGGTGGCCGTTTGGGCTCCGATCTCAGACACGCTCAAGTTAAGATAATAAGTGTATCCCGGGAAACCTCAGGTAAATAGCTCCTATTCGTTGGGGACGGCAACTAGTATGAAAAGATTACGTAAATCAGTATGGCTAGAGTGCTGGGCGAGTGCTCGTATGTACGTCGTGTTAGTGGAATATGCGGTTACTGGAAGCGAACAGACGGACTCACACCATTATATCATTACATTTATCTACTTTATCAACTTTCAAGCAAATACGTTCGTGTTCAGTACTTCTGAGAAGGTTTTATTCTGGGTTATTTTCAAACCAAAACCTGGTCCGTGATCGAAGTCAATATCCCGAACCACCCATAAAATGATCGCAAACAAGCCGGAAGCGTTTCGAGATCTGCAAACAGTCAGTGGAACCCGTGAAGCACGAGACTCCCATTACTGTTGCAACAGGACTGGATCGAGATCACGAGCACGAGCACGAGGAATTGATCAACTGACATAAATTAAGTGTCTGCGGAAATGAAATGAACACGCTACTCGGAATGGAAGTCAATTTGATGATTGGGGGTGAGTATTTTATATCCAGCGAAAAGTGGATTTCAGTTTCAGTTGACTTTATCGTCATCAGATCAGATGTATGTAACAACAGCACTAGACGTGGCACATGAATGGAACGGATTTTACGAATGTGAAATGGCGGGGTACGCCAAGAAGATAGGACGCGGGAAACATCGGAAAGATAGCCAAGATCAACGCCAAACTGGCAACGTCCGAAACGTTAGTAATCAAACCAATGATCGGAAGGATGAAGATCTCTGTTAACACATGTGGCCGGATATTTAATAAATCAAACAACGACATAGTATAACAACGCCTATCGAGCTGTAAAATTACAGCACTGACAAGATACAAACAGCAAAACACCACGATGCAGAGAGAACAGCACAAAGAGCCTACCTCCGTTGGCATAATGTTCATATATTCCAAATCGCATACGTTTGACAGAACTGTCCGTCAGAAAAAATTTCTCCTGCAGAACCTCCACAACGTGTGATGTTTTGTCGGTACTCGACACTCTAACGCACTTCGTCTGATACCTCTTGTATTCATCTTGATAGAAAAAACGCATGACACCGTTGAATTCGCCTTTCTACAGGAAGAAATTACATTCGTTAGAAAACCATGGCGTAACGAACCTCGTCCGGCATTGACAGCTCAAACAAATCGAGACGACAAGCGTTCCAGTCTACAATCTGCTCGATAAGTTTGTTGCGACGTGATTGTGCATCCATGGCATCCACGTGAATCAAAACGACCAAACAGTGCAACAACCAAGCATTCCCAAAAGAGCGGGGCAACCGAACGAAACGTGTTGTCCTTTTCAAGGACGAAATAAACGAGTGTGATGTGTTTAAATAACATAAATAATGTTCAACAACCGTTTGAGAAAAAAGCTTCAACCTTTGGACCAGCTTGTCAGTGATCCAAGGGTATTTAATTTTTTGATGACCTGTGTTATGTAGTATTTGCATGGGATATTGTGGATCAATTTTGTTATTTCGGTGGTTGATTCAGTGATTGTTACACGGGTTCGAGGCAGAGGCCCAAGGGTCCCGTATCCAGTCGGTTTTTCTTGCTCAGCGTCGGGCGGGCGTCTGTTTATCTGAAAGACAGTCATTGAAAAAAGGGTGTAGCACCGCTCTGGGAGATTTTATTGAATACAAAAATCAAAGTCAGATTGCTCACATGATGAACATTTTTGAGAATGAGAGTCTAGTGCCGTTTTAAAACGTTGGCTAGAATCGGAGTTAACGACCTCAGGAGGAAGACTGTTCCAAAGGTTAATAACCCTGTAAGAAAAAAACTGTTGCCTAAGAAAGTTCCGAGGACGTAGCTTAAAAAGTTTCTTACTATGTCCTCGCCGGCCGTCGACATTCGCTTCAGTGAAGAACTGATCTACGAGGCCTACTCTAAAGAGGAAGTGTGTGAGAATTAAATCGCCGCGAAGTCGTCGAAATTTAAGTGGGTACAGTTCAAGAATTTCAAGTCGGGACTCGTACGCGACATTCCTTAAGCCCGTGACTAGTTTGGTAGCCGCGCGCTGGACACGCTCAATAGATAAGATGTCTTTCTTCAGGCCGGTCTACACGACCTGATTTGCATACTCAAGGAGCGGTCTTATATAAACCCCGTACAGCGTTTGAAACGCCTTCTTGTCTATACGGGGGAGAGGTGCGCTTAATCTTCCAAAGAGAGGCAAATCCTTTTCTTGCCGCCATCTCATGGTGATGCGCGAATGATAAGTTAGACGACAACTAGATGCCCAGATCTTTCTTCAGATCAGTTTTCATGATATCTATTGTGCCAAATGCACTATGAATCACGAAGGCATTGCCGGAGTCTCCACCGAGTGACATGTGTGCGCACTTATTGTCATTTAGTGAGAGGCTCCAGTCGTCTGACCAACGCTTAATCGCGTCAAGATCAATCTGCAGCACACTGGGATCATGGCATTCCAGATTTTTAGGTCGTCTGCGTATAAGAGAGCGTTGCTAGAAATATTTTCCGGGAGGTCATTTATGTAGATCAGAAATAAAAGAGGACCTAACACTGACCTATTTAGGCTGCAGTCCCAGATCACTCAACCCCATCCAAGTGGTTCATTCTGATATTCAACGGTCGTCCACAGCCAATGACGGTAGAATCTTGTTGTTGCCGCCCGTATTTTGCAAGTTCAAATGCCCTCGAACATAAAACCATTGACCGAGAACTGAGAGCCACTCACCTCGCCGTCGTCCATTCCCCGCACTAGGTAGAAGCACGCCAGTTCGTTATTCTCAATTACTGAAATGTTTTTGTTGACGCATTCAGCACGTCAGTTGGACATCGTTTCTCTCATGACTTCAAATTAATTTTACAGTTTTCCACCGACATTCACCATATTCACCGTTTCAGAAATTCTGCGTTCATACATCAGCCTTCTGACGCAAACGATTTACCAGCTAAGAAAATATGGAGTAAGAATAGAACAGTGAAACGGGGTTACAACATCTGGTAACCCCTACCTCACATTAACTGTTCCAAACACCTTACATGCCGGTTGTCGGCAAAAACCCTGTGCAACATGTCTACCGGGGAACCGCTAACACTCGTGTTACGAAAGTTTGGACGAATTATTCTCTGTTCCACCCGCATTTCTGTTGATTTTGTTAAGGTTTGTTTCATTATTTTGAGATTGCTCTACCTTGTTTGATCAGTGTTGAATGGTGGCCCTATTTTTCATTATTTTCCTAAGAATAAACAGTACCAACCATTTTTATTCCTACACCAACTACTATAACCGTTTCTTTAACTCTTATTCAGTCTGACCCCTGTACATTTTTAAATGTCGCAATATGACATTCTTCTTCCATATTCTTTCTTGGGTAGCTTATATTTCTTGCCATTTCTCGATACGTGAACAGTCACTTTGCTTCAGCCCAACCAATTACCATTTGTTTGAGTTAACTCAATTACGTTTTATCGTCCCTCATCACCGAGCGATGCCTAATTGTCAGAGTTGTTGCACCGGCACATTCTTTGTTTAATTTGTGAGGATATTTCACATTCGAGGTATGGTATTTAATTTTCATGTACATTGATTCAATTAGTACCGTATTAAATCCAGTTTTCACGAGCGTCTTCTCATTAACCGTTTCGAAGATAGATTATCCTCTCTGCCGTTGGATATTGAGAAAGACATTTTTGGATTGACTGATTACGCGTTACTCGTTGTGAACCTTGAATCGTTAGCGAACGATTCAATATTTCTCATTCAAGCGTGTGTTCCATGGTTTGCTCACTCGGCGGTCGGTATGTGTAGCAAAATATTGGAAAGCGACGTTCATTGCGGTGCAAAAAAGCGCAAATTTTGTCGCCAAAAGCTATTTACGCATGGCATCACCGTTCTTCTGAATGCTCGCCTCAGACAAGCTTACCCTTTTCATGCGTGGCCATTGCCGCCATCGAATGGAATTGCACATCTGCTGACGTGCGTATACAATCTCACCAAGTGGTTTGAAGAAGTTCTGTTAGAAGACGTATCCTCAGAACATGTTGCGAAGTCTTCAATTAGGACAACAGGCTCACTGCGCCTCGTATTTATGCCCATTCAATATTGTTTGTGAAAATGACGCCAAAAGGCTATGGCATCCTCGTAAGCATGATTTCACAAAGTGGCCACACTTAACGGTGGATTCTTCATCACCAACTGAAACGATGGAAACGGTCAATTGGGTATTAACCCGAAACATGTCAGAAAATTAGAAGATAACACTTCGGACCACACAGCACACTCAGACATACAACTTGTTGAAACCCATCGTGACCATCATTCACGGATGCCTCTTAAGGCCCCGAAACGCAATTGTATAGTTCGCCAGTATGGTGGTTCAAGGCCAAAACGAGTTGGAAACATCCATTTGGGTGCAAAAACAGATTTTTCACATTCTTCTCGAAATATTAAAACGTTTATTTCAGGACAAACATGCAGAGTTTCCCGTATATACTGGTTGTGTTTCAACCAGAAAAATCAGCTATACCTAAAATAGTCCATTTTCGCAATTCTGCCGGGAAAAAGGTTCTGCTTTTTCCTGGAATTCGCATTTCAAAAATGCATCCATCGGGATTTCCAGGGTAGAATACACCATTTCATCTTTCCGAAACGCTCAATTCTGCGTGAGTCCGGAGATATACATGATGGTTCACACCGTCCACTTCTCTTGTTAGCGGCCTTTCTACTTAAAACTTCACTCTGCTCAACTAGTGTTGCCATGCCAATTAGTTATGTTTTGTTCGTATTTGGTATGCGGCTGGTGAGACAATTCAAAATGTTAACATCTCGCAACGCTTGTCTTCTTGCTGTTTTGAAGAGCTGGGTCAAGGGAACCCAGTGCTTTAGAGATATACGTGAGTTTGCAATTTCCGACCACATTTCGGTTACATTGCATTTTACGCTAAATGTTAAAGTAAATTCCAATGAAAGCTATGCCACCACGTTCGTAGGTCGGTTTGATATCCCGGCTGTATGTTCTTACTGTTTCCATGTGAGTATTTCACGCAGATGACGATCGGTGAAATGCCGCCCACAAAAGCGATTGCGCCTGACATTACCACGCGGTTTTGTTCTACGGTCCATATGAGACTATGAATGCCAGTCGTAGACCATGGGTTCCTCAGCTGACCTGATCGGTAAAATTATTTTGCTGGAAAACCCGTCTCAATAGCTGGGTACCTGATGCAGAAATTGAAGTTGTCGAAATCTTCATCACTGACTCATATCTGTTTCTTATAACTGACTGGTAATTAAGAATGACCTTAACGTGATTGTTCCTCGAAAATCGACATGGCTGCTGTTGTTGTAGCCAGTTGCGTGTGACAGCGTTAACACAACGATGCTGGGGTTATTTTTAATTTGTTGTTTAATTTTCGTTATTTGTTTAGTATTTTATTTCCAGTTTTATATTTTTTTATTTGTAGGAAGTATGTTGTATTGCGAATTTCAAGGCGATGTTTGAGGATCGCAAATTTCGCACCTCCTCAAACTTTCCCGATTTTCTTCAAAGGTACATGGATGAGACGGGACTCATTCACGTTCGTGAGGCGAGCCGTAGGCCGAAAATTGCTTTGAAGTACTATATGGTAAGGTGGCATGGCTTCCTGAGAACCGTACAGATTTATTATCGTTGTATGAGGTGCAAAATGTGTAGGAGTGTATGCAGGGTTGTGCGACGTGCTTAGTGGGTTAATTGTTGTCAGTTTTACAAATCAGGTCTCGCGACACATGTTACAGATCACGACTTCATGTGGTCCGACGAGATGCTTGCCTGGTTATGAGCTCTTTCGATTTGGAGCACAACCACCCACTCAATCGTTTGCTTCATTATTCCCATCCTGCGAATC
>LUCH01018742.1:0-11931 GCA_013368495.1 Paragonimus heterotremus | reverse complement strand
GGATACTGGTAATTTAGAATATTGTGGTGGTCATCTCGAACATTTGTGAACACTTTTCTGTGAGTCAAACCCTTTTGATTAAATAACTTGTTGGAACCTTGTAACTACTTTTGTCTCATTCGATTATCCTGTTATCACCGCTAGTTTGGTGAGTTACACTCGCATTTACCTAATCTGTTCAGTAACTCATCTTGACCCCTACAAGTTCTAGCGGTGGAACAAATCGCCAAATAAAAAGTAAACGATGCCTGTAGAATAACAAATGGCTTAGCCTGTCTATTGGTACACCCACTGCATCAATAATAGAAGGCCTGTAAGTATCCACCGTTCGCGAAGATGGTGAATTAAGTGGTGTGTCGTGTAAACGATTATGGTGAATACGCCTCATCATGAATGAAAAAAGTGAGCGTGCATGTTACACCGATATCAATCGATGTTTCAGCGACTTCAACGATTTGTTCACGGGTTCAAGGTTGGAGGCCCAAGTCACCTGGTTCCAGTCAGTTTGTTCGTCTCGAAGTGAACGGTTTTCTGTTTACCTAAAAAGCAGTCATTGAAATCAGGGTGTAGCACCGCTCTAGGGATTTACAGAGAATACCGAGAACAGAGTAAAATACTTATCTAGCAAAGCAGGATAAAATACCAATTCAACAACCTCTTAATTAAGTGAGAATCTAATAACACTTTGAAGCAGTCCCCAGAAGAGCAGCTAACAACCTCGACTGGAGGGTCGTTCCAGTGGTTGATAACCCTGTAAGGGAAGAACTGTTGCCTAAGGAAGGTCCGGGGTCGAGGCTTATAGGGCCTCTTGTCGTGACCCCTTCGACTGTTATCAACTACTGTGGTAAATAACTGGTGCACGAGTCCTGTGCGGAAGAAAAAGTACGTAAGGATTAGGTCGCCTCGGAGTCTTCGAAATTCAAGTAGATAAAGATTAAGAATTTCAAGAAGGGACTCGTAAGATAAATGCCGTAAGCCGGTGAAAAATTTTGTGGCTACTCGCTGGACACGTTCGATGGCGAATATGTCCTTCTTCAAGCCAGTGTACACGACTTGATTTCCGTACTCAAGCAATGGTCTAATAATGACCCCGTAGAGAGATTGGAAAGCATGTCTGCCTATTCGAGGAAAAGCTCTTTTTATCATCCCAAGGGTCCCAAATCCCTTTCTAGCGGCCATCTGGCGGTGATAAAAAATGATAACCTAGTCGACAGTCAAACCCCTAGGTCCTTTTCAAGGTCAACTTTCGTGATAGCCGCTACACTTTGCGCACCATGTATCACGAATAGGTTCCCCGAGTCTCCTCCAAGCGACATATGTGCACACTTACTGTCATTTACAGGAAGACTCCAGTCTCCTGACCAGCCCTTACTATGGTCGAGGTCAATCTGCAATGTACGGGGACCAAAAGCATTTCAGCTTTTTAAGTCATTAGCGTAAAGAGGGGTACTGCTAGAAATAAGGTCGGGAAGGTCATTGATATATATTAGAAACAACAACGGACCGAGCACGGATTCTTGAGGAACTCCAGCGGAGATCGGAGAAGGAAAAGAAAGGTCCGATCCCGTTTTTACCCTAAAAGTTCTGCTATCAAGAAAGGGTGTAATCCAGAGAAGAACCTCTCCTTGGATCCCATAGGTTTCTAGCTTATGTACAAGGGGACCGTGTGGGACACGGTCGAATGCCTTAACTAAGTCGAAAAAGATAGCATCCGAGATATGGCTATTGTCTTTGGAGTCTATCAGGCTATCCAGGAAGATAAGCATATTGGTTATGCATGACCGATCGGGAAGAAGGTCATGCTGGGTAAAAGAGAAAAGATTACTCAAGAAGGAATGCTTAAGAATGGCGCGTTGAAACAGGCGCTCCATTACCTTGCATGGGATGCTGGTGAGGCTGATCGGTCGATAACTGACAGGGGAATGACGATCACCTGCTTTAAATATAGGTGTGACAACGGCCTCACTCCATACCTCCGGAGGAGTGCTGGTCCGGAATGTCTATTTAAACAGACTATGGAAGGGCACCGCCAAACCAAGGGCCGCTTCTTTCAGGATCCGAGGATGGATTCCGTCTGGTCTCATTGCACTATAAGTGTTGATTTTAAGCGAGAGGTCCTGAACGTCCGGCACAGAGAATTCAGTTGTTTGGAGTGGGCACTGGAAATTTCTCCTCGGGAGAATCGGATGCCAGGTTGCCGGAACCACATTGTAGACTGCTAACTAGTATTCTCTGAACATCTCAGTAACCACCTGAGGGTTGGAGGAGGTTTCTCCGTCGGGAAGCCGCAGAGAATGCGCTGAGGGTTTCGTTTTTCTCTGTCGACGCATGTACTTGAAGAGAAAATTTTTATTCTCTCGAGCTACCAGTAGGAATTTTGTCTGTGCCTGTTTGTTTTGTTGACGGATTTCCCACCTGCACCTGTTTCGCGCAGAGCGAAAGGCTTCTATATCCTCTGGCTTGCCCGTTAGTTTTTGTTTAGAGAATGGACGACAACGTAAATCAAGAAGACTACGTATATTTTGCGGAAGTGGTAAGCGAGCTGAGGACTTCCACAGTTTACGAGGAACAAATGTCACATCAGCTTCATGAATGACAACTGTAAAAGAGAGATTGTTTGTATTCACTGAGTTAGACACAAGTTTGAGTGTACTTGAGAGTGTCCTCAGTGTGCCAAAGTCAGTCTTCTGGAAATTTCTGAATGAAGTCTTTGTTATGGCATTTTGTGGTCAGTAACAAATAAAATCAAAAGCAGGTGACATGTGGTCACTATGTCCCACTCTATCTACCAGATGAGCCTCATTTGTTATAACAAGATCAGGCAGTGAGGGTGTCTGTCTTGGACGGTACCCTGTAGGTAGCTCGACACGTTGTGTCCAGGCTTTTTCATGGATCAACATTGCTAGGGATTTCGAAAATCCCGTGTCAGAATCCTCAGCAGAGGCAGCTATACAGTTGAGTTTGGTTGCGTTGAAGTCACCCATAATGAGAAGATAAGAGAAACACTGTGTGGACGGGAGATAGTCTAGGGCGGCAAGAATGGCCTCATCATCTGATGCGCTGCACGACGGCGATCGGTAAACAACACCGACAAGGAGCGTGTCACGACTACGAAGCCGGAGTTCAAACCACAGTCCGTCACACTTCTCTGGGGAGGTAAGTTCCCCCATGACAGTTGGTATTGGCAGCTTCTGGTTTAGAAAAACAGCACAGCCTCCCATGCGTCCACGGGAGGTGTCTGTTCGGTACGGTGAGTATCCAGAAACATGCAGTTCGTAATCACTGATATCTGCGGAAAGCCAGGCTTCCGGTTAAGCAAGAATATGAGGACAGGTGTCGTGAACTAACTGTCTGATTTCAGAAAGTTTGTTTAAAAGGCTCAAACAGTTAGTGTGCACACACTGGAGGACTGCCTCTTCACCCGGCTGGATGCAAAAAGAGACTGAAGATCACACGGAAGAGCTTGAGAAAGCAGTCGTAGTAGCAAGGGAGAGTGTGTAGACGGCGTCAGAGTTTCCTGAACCCTCTTAGATGATTGCGGCCACCTCATTACCGCCTGAGCATGTGTGAATATTCCTGTGGGACGCTTCTTTCGTTTCTGGTTGCCCAGGGTTAGTGGCTCATGGACCTCCCTCACTTTTGAGGTACCGGAAGCTGGTTTGCATTTTTTGAACCCCCGAAAATTTGGATGGGGTTTTAGGTTAGAAGCGAACCTAGGAAACAATGGCCTTAAGACGGAAGAAGGAAATGCGGCTGGAATGAGCCAAGTATGACCCTTTCTGGAAGCTGGAGGTGACCCAAGCAGACTCATTGGGTTGTATAGCTTAGGAATAAGGTAAGTTTGGGTAGAACAGTTTTGGAGGTCTCATGGATGGAGGTTTAGAGCAAGACTGGCGCTCTGTGGCCTCTTTGGGAGCTATTGTTTCCGATCCGTTCAGCCCCCAAAATGATTGGTCATCCAAGGTGATGGAGGCAGCCGTTCTGGTGTTGGTGTGATCATATGGGTGGATCCATTGGGGGCGCTGGTCCCCTTGTAAAATTGGGAATAAGGACCTTCACGCTGGCTTGAAGTTTGGGGTCAGCGTTAATGCATGACCTTGTTCTGTCAAGCTGAGAGCTTTTCTGCCGCTCCTGCTGAAAACGATCCAGTGAGATGCTTTTCAAATTCGTATGACTTTTTTAACTTAACTATCTTGTCCAGTATTTCCCCCGTGCTGGTCTTTGTGGGTAGCGTCAATGTGGTTTACTTAACCAAGGAAGAGGCAAACCGGACTGGAACCGGGCATACTTTCGAAAAACTTGCGAAAAGTTAGTGAAATGATTCTGCTTTGATCGTAAAAGACGCTTTGCTGCAAACTCGTCTACTGCATGAGCTCCCGTACGGGTCATTCTAAACATTGAATCACGAGCACCTACACTGATTTACACGGCTGACGTATATTCGCATACATTGGTTAGCATTACGTTGTCATTTGCCTTGGTGGAACCTCTCCCATAACGCTTACACACTATTCCGATAGTCTTTTCTGATCAGCCGTCTTCCCGGCGCTGCGACTTGCTTTTTCGTTTCCGAAGCCGCTCATGAATAGTACAACATTAACGACGAAACAGCCTGTTATAAATCAATACCTTGGATTAAAAAACATTAGAATTGCTTAACCACAGCAACAGAATGTCTGTCAAATAACCGCGGAGTTTAAGAGAGTATGGTTTGTTTGGAATGCAATGTGTGCGTGATGGGGACAAGTAATGACGCCATTATCTGGGCGTGTACTGAGTATCGAGCGGGACACCCAGGCGCATGAGCTCATTGCAAGCTGTATACTGCCAGGAAACTAGCGTTAGGCAGAGCTACCGACTTCAACATCTGTAGCTCATACGATCACCTCGGAGTTTCTAGCGTGTGACGACTTCCGGGAAAGATACCACTACAAGTGCTGTATGTTGAAAAGCCGGGGCGGGATGATTCACTCAACACAGATCATTCGAAATGGCACGACCGGCTGAAGTATTCAAAGGAGGTTGGTGAAAGGCATGCCCCAAGTTGTGTTCGCGAATAACTGTTTTAGGTCATGTGTATTTTGTGAAGCGGGATGCAGTGAGGTCGCTTACGTTTGCTTACGCGAAAACGTTGGGAAACGCTTTTGTTTCCTGCTCTTTTTATAAGCGTGGATGGCGCCTGTCTGACCAGTTTCCTTCTCGCAACTCAAGTTGACTACACTTTTATCCGCCGTCCTCATGTTCCAAACGGTACACCTGATTTTGACGTGTGTTGCAGTGAAAAGATTTGTTGATTCAAGAGAACAGCAGGTTAGGGTAGGTCGTATATTTTCATCAGTTGGTCAACGGTCTTGAGACGTACACGGCGTCGCGGCTCGCAGGCCATGGCCAGGTTGAAGCGGGTGGTAGACAGCTGACGGTTCCACTTCCCTCTCTGCGAACGCATCCGAGTTCACGCGAAATCCCACATGTTGATTCGGGCTGTTCGGTACAATCAATGCCGGACAAATTTAAGAAAGTACAGGAGCATTAAACGACATTTGTCCAGACAGTCTCTGTACTCCTCGATGTCAATAAGGGGTGTTTATTTCGGATTGGGGGGTTAAACAAAAGTAATGAACACATATTTGGCCAGCAGCTCCAAGATCCTGGCAAAGGCTCCAAATGGATCTTGCTGAACCACCTAATGGACAAACTTACCTGGCTATGGTCGACGCCTACACCAAGTGACCGGAGATTCACATCCCACGACAGCCGAATAGGGACAACACGACACAGAAGCCTCCGAAACCCTTCAGCTGCTTCGGACTGCCAGAAACGTTGGACACCGTCAACGGATTTCAGTTCACCTCCTCTATCTTTGAAAACTACCGTCAGCGGTCAGGTCTCCAACATATGTGATCTCCACTTTACCATCCCCAGTCGAACGGACAAACTGAAGGGCTTGTCGCTACCTTGAAGCGAGCGTTGTCGAACGCCAGAAAAGAAGGTCCCCAAGTCATACTTTACAGACCTTCTCGACCAAATACCGAGCAACCCCAAACTCGAAGTTCCAGATGGCAAGGTGCCGACAGAATCCATTTGTTCAATAAGAAACTGGGAATTGTCTCTAATGTCGTGATCCAGCCTTCGAACCAGAGGGGAGGACGCAATGCAGAAATGGAAAGATATTACAATCAAAGACAAGGAGCTCGTGTACCTTACTTCACGATCAGCAGGCCGGTTCTAGTACGCATGTCTAATAGACCGCTGAACTGAAAGAGGGGAACAACCGTCCAACGGAGAGGATCGGTCCTGTGTGAAGTGAAAGTCGGGGGGCCACATGTGTGCCGCCAGCGCACCGGATTCGCCGGGATCACGCGGATGCACTGTGAGACAAGGTAGGACCAATCGTACATCTTGATATACTGCTGGACGCTTGCAAATTATGGAAAGAACGACCTGCCGGAACCGGACATTTGACAGAGTCGACGTTACAGTTCCAAAACACTGAGTACAAGTATTCCTTGAGGTGGAGACGATGGACGTACGGGTGCTGCACACCGATCAAACCCATTTAAGTTGATCCTCGGAGGCTGTTCTGTGATTGAACTCAACAATTTTCGGAGAAGTGGGTGTTACAAACGCCTTTTTCCCGTCCGAAACCGCTTCTGTCCTCGAGAAAAAACGACTACTCCAGCCGGAATGAGCGGAACTCTCCAGAACGGTTGAGAGGTAGCCGTGGTCAGTTTGTTACCTGTCCGGCGTTTATTCCGCTATGCTCACTGATGGCTTAGTTATCCTAACCTTTTATGGTGGCTGTCCTTCTGTTTTCTGATTCGTAATTGTTTTCATGTCACTACGCACCATATAACTGCCACGTATTTTTCGCATTGTGGCACACGTTTTGCGGCGCATCCAAGCTGTTTTTGCACACGTTTTTGAGCTTGTCTCAGGAGCAAACACGGTGACAGCCGAGGGATTTTTCGGGGCCAAGATTTTCTATGTTAATTATTTCCATGGAAATAATCCGATTATTGTCAAGCGCACCACTGTATGGAGAACGGACCAGCATATCCTTTCGAGGGTTTACGGCAGTGGCCAGGATCAGGCCTGGGGCTATGTAGGTTTCTGTGAGTGGTTTTGCCGAAATATATAGCAAACGGACTAATGGCAGGTGCACTGAGATTCTCGGTTGCCTGACGGACTGGATAGCTCTGTATAGCTGAAGTCTGATGTTGCTGAAAATATTGACCAACATTCGTTAGCAACGAAATTTTTAGCGTCACGTTTCTTCGAGCGTTCGTGACTGCAACAGTACAAGGAAACTGATATATCACTGCAGGCTACGCGATGGTATTTATAATCCGATATTTGCTGTCAACAAAATAAGGAACTTGGGATAACGTTCAGCAAGTGTGAAGACAACTGTAGAGGGTATACCCTGGGGTGGTGCCTCACATACAATGAATTAAGATAGCATTGCAATCGGACGAAAGTGACAGCCCGTGGTACGACAATCGTGGGGCATCGACAATGGCAATCGGTGAGTGGTGACAAGGAAAAACACTTCAGATAAGCCTCGATGAAGACTGATGTCAATGAGATCATCGACCGAACATCGTCAGAAATAGAATTATCATTTTCATGATCGTTAAACAAGTTATGGCTGGAACAACAAAACAAAACAAAATTGAACGTCATCGCTGGGCCAAAAGGGAGTTTTAAAAATCGGAAGTTGCTGCGAGCGAAACACATACTTGGTGACAACTGTGACCAACAGCGACGTCGCAGTTGTGGCGGTCAAGAGCGAGGTACCGAATAGCTAATTAAATGCAGGTTTATCACATCAGGCCATCTGTAACAACGAAATGAACTAAGACGGCAGGTAATTGGTACAGCCCAAGCAAATTATGGCAATCGAAAAGTTAACCTACACGAGGTATCCACAGGTACACGGAGTGGTCTCCGTAATATTCTAAACTTTCAGTACGTGGAAAGCAGAGAGTATGCAGGGTTATCGTGGACTACTGAGGAACTCTCGGAGCCATGACAATGAGGGTAGTACGACGGATTAAAAAATTTGTGAAATGCCTGCGTAATTTGGTCACTTCAGGGCGCAAGCAGAGGGAGAGTATACCGGTGTTCACTAATTTTGCATGGCAATATAATGTCGCCTTTACCATTTAGAAAGACGTGCAAAATTGGTGCAGAAGCGTTGTTGCCCAAATGTGAATCATCGCCAGCAAAACAAGAAAAATTCCGTGCGGCTACATCACTATCTGACCACGCGGTTTCGGCAATGTTTGTGCCAAAGTTAAGTATTGAGAGGGCCGGAAATTAACAGTTATACTGGCTGTCAGTGAAGTCTGCAGTTGATGAAAATATTGACAAACGACAATCACGTTCGTCATCATCCGCAGTGCGCTTTGACGACGTGTTATAGCTGGAAGTGTGCAAGAGAATGCCAATAAATTTGGTGTCGCAGGGTCTAGAATGGTACATGTATTCCACCCGGAAAAATTAGCCAACGCATACAGTAAACTGTTTTCAAGGAGATGGCAACAAACTCTTTGACCGTTTAACCGAAGTTTTAGGCACGTTTTCGATTTAGTCCAGTTTTTTAATAAGACAAGTGAATTACTTTGGGTACTTTGCCATCAATTTAGATCTTAATACTTCAATAAATAATAGAATACCATGATTCGTACGAAAACCACTGCCTCCTGGGCAGAATGGCCTTCACGTCAAATGCCTGTTAAAATCACGACTGTTCAATTTATAAATAGTTGTGAACGCCTATCATCCGCGACACATCCGACATCAGTCGTCCTGGAGACTAGATTCGAGGGCCTGGAGACGGCTGTTCATTTTCAAAAGGGCCCCAGGCGAATAACATCCATCTGTGCAAACTGGATAAGCAGCGATATTTTGTCACTATTTATTAAGAGACCAACAGTAGCGAAACAGTGGGTGCGAAATTTTTC
This sequence comes from Paragonimus heterotremus, assembly GCA_013368495.1. Classification (NCBI taxonomy): domain Eukaryota; kingdom Metazoa; phylum Platyhelminthes; class Trematoda; order Plagiorchiida; family Troglotrematidae; genus Paragonimus; species Paragonimus heterotremus. The sequence goes on along the minus strand of LUCH01018742.1, from coordinate 2,965 downwards.
CCCCGGACGCGAATATCCGATGAAAAATTTTGGCGGGTTGTATATCACACGGTCGTTTTTGACGTCCGGTTTTGTGTATCTAACCCCCCTGTTGTGATTCCGTTTTAAATTTGCATCCTAACCGGGCCCTTTTGGTAGTACAATAATTTTCACGAAGCTCAAAAATATCATGTTTCGTTGAAGTGCGTCACGCCAGACGTACATCTGCTGAGTAATCTCTGATTAATCGAAAAGATTTATGAAAAATCGTGCGCACACATCTTTCAACAAACTTCCAAGTTTATCCGGTCGATTCGTGCACGTTATGTTTCTGCTCTTACTACGGCCCGAGATGTCGCCGCCAGTTTTACCCTTTTAGAGATTACCTAGCAGACCCATAGAAACTTCAATTGAATTTTAATGTGAATTTGGTGGCTATCGTTCGTCCAATCTTTGTTTGGAGTCAGTTCGGTTGTGACAAATCCACGATATATTTTCAAGTCACTGAATTTCTTGATGGACAGTGAAGATGATGAAATTGGTAAGCATGGGGGACATCGAGACGACGTTCCCAAAATCAAGGAGGGCTAGTCGGCTCATTCAGGTCCGGTGGCTACTAAGTCGGGCATAACTTTTTGCGTGAAACACGTCAATCGTGTTTCTTCAGTCGATTACCAAGTCAGCTTGGAGGCGTTAGAAAATAATGACGTTCAGTTTTCACACCGTGAGCCAACGCCGTATCAGATTTCTTAATGAAATGGTCCTAGATTGCATGTTTCGAAACCGTTACGTCAGAAAGGTACATTATCGTTCAAACACGTGCGTGTAGACACTCCTTTATAGGACTGTCAGTGATGCCTCAATGGACACTACGAACGTGGCGGACGACGAAATACAAGCGAGCTTGTTAAGGTTTCATTTATGTTAGCCGTGACCGTCAGGAAAGTTCGAGAAAGATTATGCGACAGAAGACGCGCTTCAAAAGTTTGGACGCGTGACATTCCATGATTCTGCGACGCCTTGAAACACTTCCAATCTTCTTATACAATTTACAAAGGCTTCAAAAACTGCTCAAGAGACAAGCCTGTCAAACAGTAATTTACAATGTCTGTAACATTTGAGAAATTTGTGCCTGACGTTCTTCCAGAGATTTGGCCGTTCCTGTGATACCAGATACGGAGGGAGTGTGTGTTTATCCGGTGCATCGTACTCCGATATTACATGTCCGTTGTCCACATGGGTCTAACAGTATATGCGTAATGCTGAGTGGTAATAAGAGTACCAGCTGTGGCTGTGTCTGCGCCAATGGTGATCGTGAAGGATTGTGTGTTAACCTTTCCACAGAATCTTGTGCAATGTGGATTCCACAACGTGTGATGCGAGGCGATATTTCAAGGCCGTTTAAGTCAGCAATTCGTGCAATTCAGATACATTCCTGCGGACCGTTTCACAACTCTGACGAATCCAGTTGTGAATTGATGGCTTCTGATTATGTTAGTTGGGACACTTACTCGATTTAAGTGTCTGACGTTACCACAATTGTGGAATAAGATGTCCCGACCCAGACGTTTGTACGCATGTGTTGCACACTAGAATGACAATAAATGGAAAACTTGTTCCTCAGACATCTCCTTGCGTTGTTGCTTTCGTTCGTGTACTGCTAGCATCGACCAGTGACGGGGGCTGCCGGGGAGCATGTTTTTTTGAAAGATGAGTGTATCGTCATCCTGGAAATGCAATTCATTTTTTGTATTTTCGTCTGGTGTTCTAGCGACCAACTGTGGGATACTCCTGATTTCTGCGAAGTTCCCAGAGGGACTTCAGTGAATTAGTAATGAAGTGTGCAGCCAGTTCGTGTATCAGTCAGTCACAAAAAGCTTGTTGTTTCCGTTCGCTAGACTTACGACTGTCCAGTGAATGGTTAACCCTGTTAAACGACCGGAGGCAATCAATAACGGCGGTCATCAGAACTGATGTTGACATTCACACAATGCCAAATTACAAAACGTAAATGCAGTAAACAGTGATGTACTATCGAGCTGAACCTGCCCAAGAATAATCAAGTTCCATATAAACCAACTTTTGAGGAATGAGCCCAAATAACGGACCACTGGCAGCGTCCACGAGGGCGAAAATAAACCAGGAATCTGGATGGGGCAATCAAATACTTCTAAGTAGTAGTACAATTCAAATAAGATAAAAAGGTGGGCTTGCAAAAAATGCTTGCTGTTGAGAAAGACACGAATTTGTGACAAGGTTAACGGCTAAAACGGTCAGTATTTTTTTTATATAATCTGAAACGTTAACAGTAATTTGATTTAAAACGGATAATAGACCATTACAAAACGATAACCTGAACAATTCAAAAACGCTTTTAAAGTGAGTGGATGCATGAGGTCGTGTTTACACTCGGTGCACATAACAAGCCATGGTGCATTCAACGTGCGCAGCAGTCTCAACAATACAGTCGGTGACTGTCGTTGACCTCGACCAACTAAATTTAAGTACAATATGTTCATGAAGTAAGGTTCACTGGCGCACATTAAAACTGTTTGCACTACAACCATGGCGGCCGCAACAACTATTGCACAATTGCTTTGGTTTCAGGCACCGGTAGCGTAGTCACCCACCCATTAACAAAGTTGCATCAATTGGCTGAATTACGGTGGCTGATAATTTATCGAGGAAGTAGCAATAAAAGCAAACTCAACGAATGATCACTGCGCTGGTTTGTTCGTTCCAACGTAGTGGCGCTATTGGCGATTAGGCGTATAACACGAAGTGCTTTTGTGGAAGAGAACCGCTGAGATAATCTACCAGATTGTCATACCATAAGGCAGATAATAGATATAATCGAGGCACTGGATTGATATTGGCTGAACTGCTGATAAACGGTGCTAATTGGCACGAGGTCGGTTCCTGTATCACACATAGTATATCGGAGGCTACTTGAAAGTTTGTGTGGCTATGGAAATGCAGAAAGAAC
>LUCH01018741.1:0-12071 GCA_013368495.1 Paragonimus heterotremus | reverse complement strand
GTGCACGTTTCGAATCCTTATTTTTGTCAATCCCTCTACTTCAGTCGTCGTTCGCACTTCCTCATTGATTATGAGAGGCAAGTCTCGCACACCACCCACGACGGATGTCGACTTGGATTGGTCCGCTGACAAGGTACCGCTTGCACGTGGGTCGAAGAAAGCGCGAACCAACACTACCTGGAACGATCATCCTGTTTATATGATTAATGCAAGTTAGTTCCTCCATATATGTGTACACAGATTTCTTACGCATATCAAATGCCACAAACGACCTGATGATGAAGACTTCACCTGATATAGGATTTCAGTCATCCGGGAGGGTACCGATAGCACACGAAAAACCGGACGCTACATTCTGTGCTGGAAAATGCGGAGTTAGTATATACATTTATCCACAATTATCAAATACATGATTCGAACTTCTATCCCCACGCTGTCGTCCCCAGTGGCTTTACTCGTCCACCCATGCGCTTCAGCATAGGGAACGGTTTGCTATAATTCGTAAGGCGGGGCAAATGGACGGAGCAGTTCTGCGTGTCTAATCATGGGGCAGGGTTTGGCGTTACTCATAAGGCAGGACAAATGGATGGAGCAGTTATGTGTCTAAGCATGCAGTACAGTTTCGCATAACTGGTAAGATAGGACGAGTGCGCTTATCACAGCTTCAGTGAACTGGACGGAGCAGCTATTTAGGTGAATAAATTCTGCGTAATTAGGCGATGATCACGGCTTAAATCAACTGGCAGAGCAGCTACCAATATCAACGCAAGGCATATGAATCCGAACATCAGATGCACGCAATAATGTCGACGTATATAATATACTTCACAACATTTTCGTATGAAGCAAGGCAAACAGCAGTTTGCTCATCGTGTTCCCAGGATTTCGTCTTCGACGAACGATCTCCTGAAGCTGTGGCTAGAACTGCCGTTCGCTTGATCCGGATGTGGCATGTAACCGCCTCTTAGAAAAATGCCAAAGATTTCCCATATTTTTCGAGTGAATCACGCTGTTCTCAGGGTCAACGAAATTATTTGAATGATTGGCCGTCCAGTGTTCGTAATGTGCTGTTTCAACCAAAGCTCTGCTGGCTGTTCATTTGTTCGGGGTTATTATGGTGGTCGCCTGAAAGGTAAATAATTAAATAGTGTAACCGGCTTACTCACGCATGTCTCCCGATGAGGCATAATCCGTTGACTGTATTTCGTCTGTTTTTATTTCAGACCACCATGAACGCTGTGAATTTTATGCTGTTCTTGAACGCCGACGGAATCCATAGCATCATATTCAAATATTGAGCCCACTGCAGATACTACGACATCCCCATCATAGCACGCACCCCTAGCCTCATGGCTGCAACTCCGTATTCTAAATATGAATTACAAACACGCTGAACAATATACCTTCCTAGGTTAATGTACTCGCCAGGCGCCGAAATGTCATTAACATTTAGCCGCATTGATGACCCGTGGTCTGAAAACCATGAAGTCCTTGAGATGACACACCTGAGTCATGAGGGGTGCATATGGGCGGGTGTGTGCGATGATTGGGCTGTCGCAGTAACGGCAGTGGGCTCAACATCTCAATGTAATGCTACGGGTTTCGTCAGAAGACGATTTCTTTCAACTGTTCTGCATTTCTTAAAACCCGATTTATGTCACGAGGTGTGCAAACAAGGAGGCTGTCTCGGAGCCAATCAACGAAGACCGACAACAGATTACGTAGTATCTCAAATGATTGGCGTGCATACTAGTAGCTGCTCCGTCCGGTTCACTCAAGCTTTGATCGAAGTTGATAATTGGAAAACGGGAAAATTCAGAATGAACTTGTATTTAGACCGGTGGGGATAAGTTGTAACGATATCCTTCAGTTCTGGCAAAAAAATGAGGTCAAATACTGGCAGCCTTCAGCGAATTATACAGCCGGCGATAGCACCGACCAACGGTCATCGGAATCACAATCGTTCCTGATGCGCAGATAGAAAGGTTGTACCTGAAGCGGTAAAAGTGGAAATCAATGTTTTCGTCGGACAAATAACGAATATCAGATTTGTTTAAAATCTGTCAGATGCATGAGCACTGACTCGCGTACACATGGCAAGCTATAATCAAAAACAGCCAATAAGTAATAAACAAAACTAGGCACGTTGTTAATGATGGGGTATGACGTGTTATCCATGTATACACCATACCGTAGGCAGAAACAACCACGTTATAACGTATACCGTCTTCCACCGGAATTATCACAGGGAAAACAGGCTGGACATATAGTTCACATGTTTAACTGTGTAACAGATTTGGCAGCATAGCTTTCACTGGGGATTACTTTGATATTTCGTGTGTAATGCTCTGAAAACGCAACATGGTCGAAAATGACAAATTCAGTTATATCTCCGAAACTACGCCAAGCTGTACGTTTATGTAAAATGGGGACACGTCTTCCACCACGAAAATTCCGGTGGAAGCATTTTCAGAACGCAAAATCGATTACGAAAGTCAATATGGTGCTTTTGTCGAAAAAAATGGCGACATATTTTTCTCAACAAATGTGCGATTATGAACAATTTTTAGGTATGGCTGATTATTCTCATTCCAACGCATCTATTATACTTGATAACATAGGTTTTTGTCCCATAATACGCATTTTAATACTTCAAGAAAAATGTGAAAAACCGCTTTTCGCGTTCAAATGGCCGTTTCCAACTCGCTCCGCCCTTGAAGCACCATATCGGCGAACTACACAATTGCCGTTATAAGTGTCGTGATCTTACAGCTAGGAATGTTCTTTGATGTTACTCTTTCAGCAGGTCACCTCGTCTCCGTCCCAACGTAAATGGGAAAGTTAGCAACAATGGTACCAATGAGTGATGAAGCATGGTGAATCGTCCGACGTTGAAGTGGGCTATAGGCGCTCCTCGGGTTTGTAGTTTTATAAAAAGCTTAGTACTCATGCTTCAACAACAGTTCAATCGGTGAAATTATGATCACGTTTTCCTGCTTACTGTCCTCCAAATTTAAATAAAGGCATGTGCTTCCACGTCTATGACACCAATTCTCATTATATTTTATCTTCAATTCTCCGCAATTATGTGGAATGCGACTCTGCATTATTTTTCCACCAATCTCTATGCCATTGAACTATTGCACATTCCTTGCCTACGTCTTGGGAAAACTGAAACAAATAAATCATCAGGGAACAGAATTCTGAGATTTTAGAAACTGCAACCTGTCACAAAAGTTCAGCAACTTTAATAGCTATGAAGTATTTTTTGCGACTGAAAAGTAACAAAGATGTTCACGGTCTACCGATTACACGCAGCGAAAAGTAGCACGCCTCATGTCGCTCCCGAGCGTTTAGCTAATCTAGTAGCTACGTTCGTTTCACTCGCAACGTCCGTCCATAAGCTGGATCTAGAATAGTTTCTTATATGATAGAGCAAACGTCTATAACTTCTGAGCTCGCTGAGAAATCCGATTCCGATTCAACAGACAGTCAATTATAAGTATGTGGGTTACTTGTTTGTATAATGCTGAAACACAGAATGTACTAACAACGTAAATAAAGTAAAGTGACAACAAACCTAGACACTGAATGGACGAAATTTACAAGAGGATGGGCCAACGGTTCACGTAAACACGGCCAAACACAACAAGTCACGCATTGGCGGCGAGATAAAACGCCAGTGGAACCAGGGCACACAAAAAAAGTTAAGCGATGGGCAATGTGAGCGAGTTAACTGCGCAAGATGATCCTTCACAGGTGAAGGATATTCAACCTCGGTATCTCGTGGAGATTAACGTTCGTCTAGAGGACAATTTGCCCCGTGCGTAATTCGAGTGGCCGAGCCAGTCTATGCAAGAAAGGCTTGCAACTGCCCCGGATAAGGGTGCGAGAGTGAGAAGAGCAATCAGGGAGAAGGGGACAAATGCAGAGAGGGGGCGTGGTTACCAAAGGGTCGGTCAAACATGTGACCTCTGTCAATGTGGTGAAACTCTGTGCAATTCGCGGCTTATCCAATCCCTGACAAAATGAAAGATCTAACAGGGGGCCAAACGAAACGTCGCGTTAAAGATGCTACATCAGAATCGGACGGACAGTCTCAATGTTACGACCTTTGCTAAGTTCCTTGCTCTGTAATGCAGCAGTTAACATACAGGTTGTGACTTTGGATGTGCCAATATGATCAGCCAGTGAATGGCTACGATTTTCTTAATACCGTTGTAAATCCATAAATTCGGTTTCCTGTTTCATAAATAGGAACCTATCACTGCAACTAGCACGAAATCTTCTCCTTATTAATTGCGCGAGAGACTTCAATCCAGGCACGAATTTTAGGGCCATTCAAAGTCCCTAGTTCCGAGATTACCTTTACGCAAGAACGTAGGCAGCTACCTTAACATTTAATGGCCTAAGTTGAAACTGCGCGGTGCAGAAGTGTCCTTGAGTTACATCACATGATTTTTGTATTTCAAGTATCACGCTCGTAGCCACTAGCTCTTAGGATCCAAACAGTACTTACGGGACAAACATGACTGAGATCTTCACACTCGCAGCGGCCTCTTCGTGTTTGATACTTTGACGTGAAGTACGCTCGCCACTAGCAAGGCCGACTTTGAATCCGCAGTGGATAAGTGCATGACTGCTACAATAACTTTTGAAAACCTTGAAACTGATTAACAAGAGGTAATACGGTATTGCAGTTGACAAACTGCTTCGGGGCAAATAATATCCAGCCAGTCATCAGCGATAGATGGATATGAGTGAATCGGACAACTGTTGGTTAATGTTTACACCAACCGCAGACCTAACTACCAGCTGCCACCATGACTGCTGATTTTCTAACCCCGTCGATGTTGGACTTCAAGACACCCACTGTGCGCTTAGACGTGATGTTGTTGCACTGTAAAAATGAGCTATCGGATGCATGGACAAGAAGATCGGAAGGAGTTTACACCCACTCACAACCATGGCATTCCGTTCTTCCGCAAAGGTCGACTTCGTTTTAAACAGTGGCTTGGTTAGCGCCTCGTTCCCAATCCGAAATATCTACTTCGATTTGCACTGACAGCTCGTAAGGCTGGAGCGGGTTGCCTACATATCGTCGATCTGACGAGACCAACAAACCATGACTCTGAACAAACAAATATTTTTGTGGAATCTTATGAGGGAATTGTTTCCCACACAACACTTTCCTCATGATTTCATGTCACTAGATCTTAAGCATTCCTCATTTCACCTATCTGAGTAATTTCAGGCACCTTAAAGACCGTTACCCCGTTTCAAATGGCATTACCTAGGGAGGTGTTTGCAAATCATCAGAACAGATTGCCAAGGCATTTAGGGCATTTTCGATATACTTTCAAAGGAACAGTACACAACCATTTAAAACGAACGATCGTCATCCTGCTTTCAAGTGAGCTGAACGAAATCTGCCTTATAGTGATCGTCCAATAGCCTTTACTTGATTGCCGATGAAATAAAAATACCAGGATACCACTCGATTTGTAGCAGTCCTTATCCTCAATACTCCTGTAATGCGCAGCACGACCTCCGCAAGGGGCGATTCTGTATCACTACTCTCCTACTGGCAAATGGCAATGGACGGGCGAGGTTGACCAAGGGATCGGGTAGATGTTGTATACCCAGGTTTTGGCGAAGCTGCCGACCGCGTGAATCAGGCTGTTTGGCTTGGTGTGCTGCAGTGTCACAAAGTAGCATTCTTCGCCGGTTAGGATCCTACCTAACCAATCGGCAGGATAAAGTGTAAGCAAACACTGTTTCCCAGTTGTCAAATAACTTACGGTGATATTCCCCGGGGTGTTATCGCTGCTCCGCTCCAATTTCTTTGCTTTATGAGTGATCGTCCTATTCAGATCTTGCCTTCCTCACTGTAGTTCGCAAACGTTGTGGAAATGTGACGACCCGAGCGCATGTTCTGATAGCAATTTGATAGAATGTCCTCACCATTGTGTTCGACTGGTCACGCATAAGTACGATCACCGTCATTAACGGAACGCGCAAAGTGATGCACACTCGCCATTCGGTAAATACCGTCCACTGTTTCGGCAGCCTACCTCTTCAATTAATGCCCCCTTGAGAAGAACCTCTACAGTCTAGAGTTTTATAATATTGTCAGCTCACTCAATGTCGCGGTGAATGTAAAAATGACTAAAAATTCCACATCATTGGTCGAGAGGCTTTTAGGCAAGCTTGATCCACAGTTTCACTCTGCCACACAGCAACGTCGCACGTCTTCATTTCGGGTAAGGAGGTGTGATCTAGCCACTTTTGTCTGGAAGCACAAAATGTTCGATGAAAAGGTGGAACGGCGTGCCTCGCAAGGGCTTTCGTGCTAAGTCTTATGCAGTTAGACTATCAGCTTTAAATTTACATCCATTATAATTGCGCCAGCTTAGTGGTGACCTTGTCTTTGTACCGTCAACCTTAACATCAGCAAACCACTTATGTAGTTCCATGTTCAACATGGATTGTAGTAATTCGCTGAAGGATCACCCCTATAAAGTAGAGGTCTATCATATCCAGTAGAGGTTCGTCGTACTTTCCTGCTGCTGGTTTACAAGGTACTAAACACTCTTTCTGACCATGCAATTTCCGCTAATTTCGCCAGTTTTACAGGTTTGACTTGATAACCATATTAACGCAGATCACACAATCCACATGCTTTCTATGACCCAAGTATCATTTCTGCGTCGCTGGTCTAAACTCGGAAATGCCAAGATCCCTAAAACGGCATACTAATTCTGTCAAAAATCCATTAGCTAACTGATCCTCCGAGACCTCGGCAAAGCTGTAAACCATCCGCACCCGCTGGTTTCAGTGGTTGTGGAACGATAAAGTGTAAAGCGTTCGAGTATCTGGTCACTTTTCTGTGGTCTCCCTCGGGGGTTGGAACACTTTTTCCACGAAATTACTGGTTGTGAGCTGTGGGAGTTTTGACTCAATCATTGAGTGTTGGTTTGAGCCGTGATCAAAAGTGATGATGGCTGCTGTTAGACAGATATGCGCCGGATATCTGTTGAGACTGTTTGCACCGATAGGTTCATAATTACTGTTTACTTTGATAGAACTTCATCAAACGGGGTATTATTTTGACTACATGTACATAAATAATATGGTTGTAATTCGCCAAAAGCAATTACGCTTCTTCCAATTTGTTCATGTTGTAGGTAGAGGAGCATCCACAATGCCTCGAAGAGTTAGTCGAAGAGCAGCAAGCTGCAGAAGATTTAGGGGTAATCCGGATAAATCAATGGGGACCAGCGTCATGAAGCTGCGCTCCATGTAGGGCTCATGGGCATCGTGCACGAACTGTTTTAGCATCAGGCAAAGAAAGCACCGTTTAGTCTTTCACAAAACTGTGCGTCGTTCTTCTGGCGACATGCTTATGGTTCTTCGGCACGTCAGCATATCGTGACCACCATCACATATTGCACGATGATGAGGCTTACTTACCCTTCCGACCGTGGTCGTCACGATATAAGTTTCGAGAATTCTCATGTACAGCATCGTTTACACTCAAGCATCCCTGGACCGGTCGATGATAAACTGACGGTCACTAGAAAGGGAAACTTGCCATCCCATAAACCCGAACAAGTTGCCGGTAGGGTTCTCTGGACCAGTATTGGTGAAAACCAGATACCTTTGTAAGGAGGTCTATTTATAATACGCAGAATGTCGGTCAGGCTCTTAACTCGGACGGATGGTTCGCTTGGAACAACGTCAAATGACACCCCTCCATCTGTGTGACAACACTTCCGGTCCTCAAGTCACCCCATGACGAGCGCAGGCCATCAAACACCGCCCTGTTGACTGCTTGAAAAACTCCATGAGACATTTCGAATAGCTGCCTTGGTATTTCTGACGCCTGAGAGAATTCTTATCCTCTAGGTTCCACTGTGCAGTGTTCGGTAAGGGGCCTGTACCAAATTTGACGATGGTAAACTCTGTAGAATAACTTCTGCTCATCGAAATTCTTCCTGTCGGTTATGGTAGGATCAAAATTTTACAAGAGTATGCAGGATCTTGAGGGTGACCTTTCAAACAGTTCCAACATGATTTTCGGCAGGCCGATGCTGACAAATCGATTACGTGTACACTACTCAATTAGGCGTGATAGCTCTAAGACGGGCTATCCGGGGTGGCATTTGTGTCTGTCCTCCCAGGCGAACCTTCGGTTTTACTAAACACAGACCTCTGCCTCAACCTCACGCGAAATTCTAGTCGTGCCTTCATGAACTTTAGTTCCTGCCCCTTTGAACACATTTCTTCTTCAAGGCGCTTGTCGTCCACTACCCAACCTTGCTCGGGTGGATGCTGAGTTATATCAAGGGAAACGCTGACGAGTTTGGATAGTGTATCCAATCCAGCGGTGGCGCCACCGTCCTTATACCTACCTCTGGGAATGGCACCTGCTTAGCTCTAGGCGTCCCAAAGATACCAAAACCTCATGGAACAGGTTACAGTGCGACATGACCTCGTGAAAACCGGTGGAAACTTCATGATAGAAAAAAGTTGGCACAAACTGAACCGACGAAGAAACACCGAGAAGGTCTAGCGATATTTTGGTGCTATCGTCAACAGGGTTCACCTCGGAATGGAGTGCAAAGGTCTGCGATCAATAAGTGGCTTGCCCTTAGCAGCCAAAGATAGGGAAGGCATGGTCAGAGGTGAGAGTATTATGGGGAAAGCGCTAGATCATCACTGACCAGGCGAACCCACCCGTCGGCTGCTTGCGTTAAATTCGATTCGCTCGGACACTGCAAAATGCGAATCGGTAAGCTTCAGTAAATTGGCGGATAAATTTCGTTGCTCGTAAGCGGACATCACCGGGCGTCGATTCGTTGGGCTATGCTTAGTCTACTCATGGCGTCTGCTGATACAGCGGATCTGAAACGGCCGCGTTCGTACTGCACCAAGCGTGTGCAAATTCTGAACCCGCCGTGTAACCGATTCGGATCCGAAAATAAGGACTGGCGCAAAGGCGAGTACCTTAATAATAGAGTGTCAAGGTACGGGAAAGTTGTTATAAACTGAACAGAAGAAGATAACAAGCTTCCACATTTAACTTATCAAATTTTCGAAGTCCAATGCCAGAATGCCACGTGAACACCACTAACTGCAGTGGTCACCTAATAGCGAACCGATTAAATGAAAGCAAAACTAAAGACCTGATAAACCGTCGCGTGGGTTTCGGATTTGGTTGTGCCATCTACATTTTTGGTTGTTTATCTAGTCTGGGTTCGTTCTTATTTATTAGGCATAGTTAGAACTGCACTATTGTATCTCCCTAGATTGTATAGTTTTTACTGGTAATATTCTGCTTTTATTGTTACTTGACACTTTTGTTGATTATTTTGTCGTTATATTGTAGTCCAGTTTTGTAGTACTGTATAATTCAATTTTTTATAGTGTCGCACCGTTTCGTTGTATTGTATTCCAGTTGTGAACCAACTGGGTTAAAACGTTCTTGCTATGGATGGCCTGGGTTCTAACTGCGGGGACTACGGGTGTCGCAAGCCGCTTACTGAGGGTATCCAGTCCGATAGCTTTGAAAAATGGAATCACGGCCGGTGCTGAAAGCTGACCGAGGTTGCAGTAAGGTTGTATAGACAGCATAAAAAGTTGAAGTGGGTCTGCTGTCACTGAAGTTCATTGATGGACGTCTTCTCACGACTACTGCAGTGATAAAAAAGAAAGTGCCTCAAACGTTCCTGTCGAGCAGACAGAGTGTAAAATAGAGATGGTAATTGAAAAGCAGAGGGAAGAGGTAGCAGCTCTCAAGCTGAGGATCGACAGGTTTGTGGAAGACACATTGAAACTACGTACTGCGGGCGAAAAAGTAATAGGGAGATCCCGTTACATTCTGTTCCCTAACAGTGAAGAGCCAGTAGTCGGAGAGGTAAAAACCAGAAAAGAGCTAGATAGATGGGGGGTGAGGGAAATTCTCAGGATGGCAGGGTCTTTTGCAGTCACCGGTATCAAACGCATACATAGAGTAAGTAGCTGAAAGCTAAGCAATTCCAACGGAGCTCATAACCAGTCACGTCCAACATTTATCGAGTATATAAGTCTCCCAAAGGAACTTTGTACTCAGCAAGTCTGACAGAGTACATGAACTGCCACGAGGTAGGTATCAAGTCATTCCGGATAATAAAATGGATTCACAGTATGACAGTAAGTCAGCGTTACCGCCGAAAACATCGGCCGGTAGTGTTTTAGGTGGACCGTGGGTCCAAATAAAGGATATAGCCGTACTGTTGGCTCCACTGGTCCAGTGCTACAGACAAGTTGAGTTACCGGAAAATGGCAGAGATGTTGGATCTAGAAAGATCTCACGTAGGACTAAATGTGTTATGACAGTACCATGTAGCGGTGGATCCGAGGATGACTGTTGCAAAGGTGAGAGAACCTCATTCGTCACTAAGGTAAGCACCATCCGCATGCCGGAACACAAAACCAACAGAACACGAGGTAGTCAGGAAGCTTCAGTTAGTAGAGCAAGGTCGGAAAAATCCGCGAAAATGACAACAATTAAGGCCAAACCCCACGGGAAAGGGGCTGTCTCCACATGTAAGCCCATTAAGGGGGGTCAAGCAATCTGCCACAATCAGGTTGCTGCTGAGGATGTAACCCAACCAATGACGATGACAATGCAGAAGGAAAGGGATATGGGGCCGAAGAAAAGCGTTAGGGTTGCTGTGATCGAAGAAGTTGGAAAGCTTAAAGAAGTAGTGTAGGCAAACGTTTAGTGTTGGGCAAAAGTGCTACTCAATAAAGCGGACAGTCCGCTCGGGTCCTCCGCCTACACGGAAAGAACCTCCAGTTTTGGTATACAAATGCCTGCAGCATTAGCAACAAGTGGGGGAGCTTTAGGAACGTAGTTAGGGTTTCGATGACATAGCTGTGACCGAAACGTAGATAAAACCGGAAATAACTTTGGCGAACTGCCCCCTAGAGGACTTTTCCCTTTACAGACAGGACCGCGCGGATGGACGTGCGGGGGGAAATGTTCTGCTGCTGGTAAGCAATCAGTACAAGCAGTGGGAGACCCTACCTCGGTAAACACCCCGAAGGTACAGGCAATTTCCTGCTACATTCAGGAGGACAAAAGGAGACTGCTTTTCTGCAGCGTCTATAGCGGACCACTGGCTGGCACTGACGAAGATAAGCTTCTATCGAATGTCCTAAACGCTCTAGTTAGTGATTCATCGAACTTGGTGGTAGCTGGAGAGTTCAGCCTCCAGAACACCTCTTGGGACAATGAAACAGCCGGAACGGGTATCCCCGAAGGAATATTCCTGAACTGGTTCCACTCCAGTTCGTTAAGTCAACATGTTCAGGTGCTTACCCGGTTCAGACACGGGCATACACCATCAATGATGAACCTAATAGTTACTCGCCATGAACAGGGCCTCGTAAACATGGAAAGTGAGGCTCCGCTTGGGAAGAGCGATCATTGTGTTCTGAGTTTCGAAGTCCGCGCGACAAAAAAGTCTCCCCCGAAAAATTTTGGCAGCATGGATATCGCACGGCCCTTGGAAGTGGCACGGGGCATGTCCTGGGCTCCCGAAGAGGAAACGCTTCTCTAGAAGATATGTGGAAAGTCATCAAAGAAGGGCTTATATTACTAATGGACCAGCTTGCACCAATATAACGAAGAAGAGCACGAAATCGTCAGCCCTGGCGAAGACAAACGGTACGCAGAGCGCTTCCCAACGGAAAAAAACGTTCGAAGGAATAAAGAAAAACGAGAGCCATCGTAATTGGCAAAATAATGAAACTGTAGAAATGCAGCCTGCAAGGTCCGGTGCCTGGCAATATACCACGGAGATGATAGAGTTGTCCGATTTCGTTTTCCAATTTCGAGCCCGCCTTGATTATCGAGTAATCTATGTAGGCAAGAAGAATTAAAGGAAGGAGAATGAAAAAAATAATCGCAATCCCCAGTGGCTGTTCAAATACATGATAACAGGCGCAAGTTTTCTTCACACCAAAGGGGACCTCAACCATGATAGACAAGACCGACAGGTAGTGGTATACTCCATGGAGGA
>LUCH01018740.1:0-12108 GCA_013368495.1 Paragonimus heterotremus | reverse complement strand
AAATTCCAATGACTGCGTTTATGAGACTTGGGAAAATGAGCTAACGTCGATAGCGGGTTGTTTTCGCAAAAGCGGTAAACAATTTTTGATCACCAAACCAATACTTTTGGCATTTTTTCGAGGTATTCCATTTTTTAAATTAACGCTGCTTATTTGCAAATGATGAAATGCACATACTGTGCCTGAAACTCCGGTTTCAAAATTTCCAAAGATATTTAAAACCAAGATTCGTGCCAAAAGAACCGTTTTGCCATTTGAACGACCTAAAAGCCGGATCCCTCAAAACGGATGGCCGCCCATTTCTTCCTTTCAACCAAGGATTGGAGCGTCGATAAAAACCTTGAAACCTTGGAGGAAAAAAGTTTGATGGGTAAGCTTTT
This sequence comes from Paragonimus heterotremus, assembly GCA_013368495.1. Lineage (NCBI taxonomy): Eukaryota > Metazoa > Platyhelminthes > Trematoda > Plagiorchiida > Troglotrematidae > Paragonimus > Paragonimus heterotremus. The sequence goes on along the minus strand of LUCH01018740.1, from coordinate 11,728 downwards.
CATACATTAAAATGCATGTACTCTCCTTCATATGCTAAATTTACATGCCATGTTAACTTGTGAGGCGTTTTGTGACAGCAAGAGGGAAATCTGGCAAAGATGAAGCTACAGAGATTTTGATAAACTTGATCAAAATGGGATGGCATCAATGGATATTTCAAACAACCTTAACAAATCGAGCCACTCCGGGTTATCTTATCGTTAGCTGGATAGTCCGCGTTCACTTTACAATACCGTACCATCCCGTTTACACCTCTATCGACATCACGTCTGATGTGCTTGACTAGCCACGTGAACGGTACACTTGTTTAGTCGATGAAAACAGGTACAGTCATGTCAGTAAAACGTTACCAATAACGATGAGAGGCGAACTATGGCACATCAGTAGTAAGTGGCGTAACTATCACAGATCGATCGAGAACCTTCACGTTCTTTCCTGCACAAATCAGTCCTTCCATGGCTTCTAGGAATGAATACGTAATCTGGAGGCGTTGCAGGGGCAACCGGATAGGGAGGAGAGAAGATAGTTTTGTCACCCAACATGTTAATTCATGATTGGGCGAATTCATCATTCACAATGATGATACAATGCATTCATGGAATTTTTGTTGCGCATTGAAATTTTCATCGATCATCAAGAAAAGTAAAGTTTGCGTAAATTAGAGACCGCGGATATTTTCACAGGCTTGAAATATGAGCTGTCACGAAAAAAGTTAGGGGCACAGCAACAGTAGCCGAACGGTGATTTTGTTGTTTGTTAAAAACACACTCATGGGAGGTGGGCAATATGAGTGATCAAGTTTCATCAGCGCAACGTTTGTTCTCTATGGTAGATGAATCCCACTGCACAAGTGGCCACAAATTTTGGGCCTGGGTCTCAGACCAACCAAACTGTCATATTTATGGAGTCACGGATGTAATCTGCCCAAAAAGTGTGCCTGGGCTCTGGTGACGCTGGATTTTGGCCTTGATGACTTGTTTGCCTACCGGATGGTGTACAAGAATGCACCAACGCTGTGGCGTTCGGCAACACACCGAAAATATCAACTGCCTCTCCCCATCTGTCTGTCACTGTAACTACAAGCGGTACGTTAGGCTACACGTCTGAAGCCCCCATAGTTCTGCGAGTTGATGGTAGAGGGACCAGTTTGGTTGCAGGATGTGTGTTTCAAGGTAGTTTAGATCTAGTCAATCTGAAAGATGGTTGGATTTTTAAATTGATGGGGTTAATAATGTCAAAATGGGATCAAATTATGGCAGCAAGTGTAAAGTGGAATACCACGAGCATACGGTCGTCATAATTTAGCAAGAAAAGGATTAACTCAAATTTGTATCCTTTTCGGTTCGTGAAAACTTTACCAAGGGTTTGTTTCGGCGGATTTTTGATGACCACACCGCCAACTTGCTTAGTAGCAGCCATCTGAAATACAGACCGAAAAGTGCACAAGAAACTGAATTTCCTCTTGTTAGTCATGAGAGATAAACAACGCATTGCAACGGAATGAAACAAAACTCCAAAATAATTTCAAGGTCACATGCGAAGGAACGTGAGAAAAAATCAATCGCGCATCAGTGAAACGTAAGTTTCAAACCCACAAAAGCAATTGCTGGATCTATCGGATTTCCAGTCGGGAGTGCTAAACTTACTGAAACATTAAATTAGTTTATCGTTGGGGGAGTAGGTATTGGTTAGGATAAGATGCAGGGGATCACCGTTTCTATGCATCCTTGGTGCAATCCCAATGCATTGTGTTTTTTACCCTTGAGTTCATTTAGTTATATTGAGTATTGTTGATGAACCCGCGTAATTTGACCGCTCCAAGTTGTCCAGTGCTTTGTTTCTGTGGATACTTTATTTTTTCTCAAAATTGTGTCTGAATTCGCCTTATTATACCAGAATCTTATTCTTATTCACCCTAAAGCCCTCCATATGCATAAACGTGGTGCAGAGCCATCCCCTGGTTTAAGACAGATAGTTCAGTCATTCTACTAAACCACTCGACAACTCAGTAATAATATTTAGGAGTGAAACTGCATTTTTGTCGGGTTGGTGGCACTAACAGCCAACGTGAAATGCCCACCCAGTTGGATTTGAAGCGTTGGTAGTTCAGACACTAGGTTTTTCACTTGACCACAAAGATTCTGAAAACCAACCTCAGTTAGTAGTTTATCAGCCTGGAAACTGTGTTCTTGAATTTTGGGTCTAAAGGCAACATTTTCCTCTGGACATTTTTCGATAAAACACGTTTAGATTGCAGACTAATCTTGGGATATCCTCACAAAATGCGGCAACCATTTCTTCAGTAGTCAGTCGTACGCATTGACTACGCTATTGTTTTGTGGATAGATAGTACTATACGGGGCCCAGGCTGACCCAGGTGATAATCTTCAAGGTGACCGAATTCAACTGTCCATTATTTTTGAGGCATCCATAAATGAAAGCCCGCCACAAACTGTGTAACTAGGTGCCATGGTAAACGGATTCTTTACTACAATACTGGAAGGACTCAGGTATTTTTATTAATTATATTTTTCAAATGTCTTACCTTAAGTGACTTATATACATATCCATTTTTAACCAACTCACTGAGACTGGTTTGCGCAGTCTTCTGTGTGCCTGCAATTCTTTTGATTTCTTATAGTGGTTAATTTTAATGTATACTTTTCAACGTATTTGTGAGGGACAAGCTCAGATGTGCGTGATTATGGCAGATAATTACAGGCGATACAAAGCAAGCAGTAGTTACATAACATGATAAGCATGAAATCTGTTAGCAGAAGAATGCGTTATCAGAGGGGAAAATATTGCGGTATACAAACGTTCGATGAACGCACCAGAAAAGAAGACGGTGAACATGTTCCATAGATTCACTGCGTAGGGTGGGATGTTACAATGATTTAAACTATACAGGGTCATGTATGAACGGATGTTTTGTAACGTGCAGTCGAGGCCAGCAAGCGCGCACAGGTTGAATTTGAATTGCGTAACAGGTCGTTTGCTTAAGTCGTGTGCATGGCTTACTGGGCCTCTGGCTCATGCTTTTTTCTTGTTGTTTCCTTTTTCAGGACTTTTGTTGGAACTCCTACAACAAAACAGCGCTTTCCCCGGTGTCTTCACGTTACCCTTAAGTTGGTCCGTAGACGCAACGGGAAATCAGAGAAGAAACAGCCGGCTTGCATGCTATAGTTTCAGATATTTCAAAGTCACGCCCGGAAGTGCGTCCCAACGAAACTTTTAGGGGTTTCGTGATTACTTGACAGAAGTAGCGTCGGCAAAGTGCTGAAATAAATCGGCTTGGGCGAGGTAGGACTGAAAGTTTCAAAATTTGACGAACGGTTGGGCAGACTCCGGCGTGGAGCCCGACTGATTGCCGGTAAGCACCCAACAGTTTAAAACCGCGCAAATCGTTTGACCAATAGGAAGTTTTCACAGTCCATTCATCGTGGAAGTTTTCTCGCATAACGAAAGTTTGTGGGAGCATGGAAAAGAGAGCAATATCACGTGTTATTTGGGAATATATAGGGCAATCACATATAATGTGACGGACGATGTATACATATTTTTTCTCGACAAAACTTCATGCGATATTAATATTTTGTAATTTCAAATAAAGTATATCACAGTCGCAAGCAGTGATCATGATACTTCATGATAAATGGATAACCGGCAGCCACTTCGAGAATGACTACCACGTGATAATGAAAACTCCGTACGGAGTTATGACGTCACTTTGCTCCAGAGGACCGATGTTTTAGCTAAAGTCTACATTTTATAACATACAAAGGTTGTTAGGTGGTTGGCAAGAGAGGTTTGACGCAGGGGAGGCAGCATAAGATGTGAATTGAGGTTTTGCTACGATTACGTAAGGTAAGGGAAGAGTATGTTCTTCAACAGTTTCCTGTGGAGAGTTTTGTATGCTGGTTAATAAACCGTCAATACCGGCTACCATTAATAAAAGTTTGAAAGGTTGCCAGGAGGAGTAGTACATTACAAATAGGCATATATACAATATATGAGAGAAGTGCAAAATGAATGACAATCTCGTTTGTCTTTATATGCGTGTTCTAAGTATAATTCTATATAGGGTCATTCTGCTGAGTTTGCCATAAGCTTCAATGTTACATTTTCTGGCATTCTGGGTGACGCGTGTACAGTAACGCGCGTGAATAAAATGCTGCTGATTTTTCAACGGTTTCATGGGAACGCAATGGATCAAATGCTAGATGGGGCGTGAGTGAACGATGGAGACACAATGGACTGTTTTACGCAAACTGTTTCCAATGGAGGCCTGAGACTATGGACAAGTGTGTACGTTGTATGTAGCTGACGGCTAGTTGTTACCCGGGCCACACATTCCAAAAGGTCATGAGAGGGTACACAAAGTTTGAAGACAGACACTATGTTTGATGAGACAAGACAGCTGTCCACGCTCTTTTTGGAACGCTGGCGCTCTGATCTCACTCGGAAGTCTGTCTCAAACATAGGAATGTTTAGCGATAAAGAGGCTGGCATGTATCTATTTCTTTGAGCTAGCAGTATTGGCAAAGTGAAACCTTCGTCTCATAGGCCACATAGGGAGGTGTGTTGAAAAAAGAGGCAAAAACTGCAGTGATGGCTTCGGAATGTATCAGTTCATACAGAAGTGCAAGGTTTAGTGTTAGCCTTCGTTGCCAAAGTGGACCAACGCCACATTTTGACGGCGTTCTCTACAGGTGAGTGAGGTTGAATAACCTAATAAGCTTTTGGCAAATGATCGCCGGAGGTTTTCTAACAAAAACCTATTGGATTTGCTTAGGTGTCAGTGAATAAAGGCGCACTGCTCAAGTTGGAGTCGAGCACATGTTGTGAAGAGCCAGCCCCAAATCCGGCAGACTGAACGTATTTTGGATGCAGGCTATTGTCCTTCTAGTTTTTTTTACGTGAATGCGTACTTGTTCAGAGAAATTGAGCACTGCCCTATTTAACGCGCCCCATTGGTTATTCGGGACTGACCCGGGATATTAACACTTGATGGCCAGGTTTGTGGCCATTCAACTGGTTGGCTGTACTTAGGATACTTCAGTGGCGCAGAATTGGATTACAGCTCATTGAAACGCGGCTCAGACGAAATGAGGGAGAGTGAACACTGGGCGCTCTGTCACTACGGTATGCCGGACTGCACGACAGACATGTGCAGCGTTTCTGTCAGGTGATTTTGTGGACGCATTTCGTGGACTAACGTAACATCCTTTTCACTCCTGGAATTTTTACACCTTCTGCATCGTGTGTGTAACGGTGCTCTCCCACGGTTTTCATGAAGCCCAATCGGCCGAAACTTAGTCTTGGTAGTATGATCGGTATTTCGTATCATCACGTTTTATGTGTTCTTCGGATATCGCCAGGATGCCTAGACCTAGACAGGAGAGTGGCTAGGACTCTAAACCGATGCCCTTGGCTCAAAAGCCTGTAACACGAGGCAGCAGGTGACACACGCACACAAATACAACATCAGCATCAACCACCTAGAGCTGGCGTGACAGTCACAACCGAAGACATTCGGTATACTCGCACAGAGGCAACACTGCACAGACTAACCTATCGAACACACACAACCAGATTGTACTAAAACAAAATTTCAAACGTGACCAAAACGCAACGCGCCGACACCATACATAACGAACCCATCTACCTTTCGTCTGGCTGCTCCCCTTTGGCCAATCCGACATGGTTGAACTTGCAACCACTGAATTTGCAGTTGGCACAGCCCGCCTGACCACCACGCCAAAGTAGCAGGATAAACCTGGTCGCCTTATTTTCCGCACCTGTCATGGTGGGTAGTCGAAAATACGCCACTGGAAGTCACTCACCCTCATACTGTCCCCCCAACATGAATCCCCGGGCAGATATTGCTCAGTAAATCGAGGACCAACGTGAAACAGGACCGAAGGCACAAGACGCTCTCTATTGGAACATGGAACGTTCACACCCCACTGGATCTGTGCGACTCTGAAAGACAGCCAGAACGACTTACCGTACTGATCGCGATGAAAACTCGTCTCTATGGACTTGGCGTGGCAGCCTTGTGCGAGACGAGGTTTGCGTGCCAGGGTGGTTTACAGGAAACGGGTCCTGGGCACGCCTGCTGAACAGGTTACCCGGTAGACGGTGCCCGGGTGCATGGCGTCTGTTTCGCAGTCGGTGAACGCATCAACGCTCTGATGGTAGGCGAACCGCACGGCATCAGCCATCGAATGCTCTCTATGCCCCTGTGACTAGGCGGAGGTTAGTGTGTCATAATTGTTAATGTTTATGGTCCAAATATGTGTCATACTGACGATACAAAGGGCCAGTTCTATAGTCAACTGTCTGCCACATTCCGGTCGGTGGCGGTGAATGACCGACTGTTTGTTCTGAGTGAGGTGTAAGCTGGAGTGGGGAGCGACTCCGTAGCATGACCTGGAGCCCTCGGACCCTACGACACTGGTTTAGTGAACGAGAACGGTGATCGTCTGCTTCGCCTGTGCGCTATTCACGAGCTGGCCATCACGAACACCCGATTCCAGCCGGATGGGAGCGATATAACGACGTTGGCCCATCCGCGAAGCGGTCATCACCGCTTGCTTGACTACGCGAGTGTGTGACAGCGCGACATTCGTGAAGCGTGTATCACGCGTTTGATGCGCGGCGCTGAATGTAGCACCGATTACAGTCTGTTCAGAACTACGTTATTTATCCATATACGCAAGTCTGTCTATTGTAGATCTTCCGGACAACGGCAGAAGTTGGATATCAAACGACTGGAGAACTGAGGGACGGAGGCTGCCTTTCAATGTGCAACTGCCGTTCGTCTGCACGACGTTCCTGTATTCACTACCCCTGGGACTATTTGAGAGATCATCAACGAACGTATCACCATGGCAGCTACCTAGACGATTGGTGTCAAGCGCCGGAAACGTCCGGACTGGTTCGACGACAACAACGTGGTTATTTTTGCATTAGTACGGAAGAAGAATACGGCGTTTTTTCCCTTAACGCCGGACCCGGGCAACGAAGCGACGAAGACCACATTCCGGTGTGTCTGCTGTCAACCGGCCGAGCGTGTCCGTGGAATCAAGGACGACTGATGGATGAATTAGGGCGAGCAGATGCGAGGCTTCACGGATCGTCGACAGCATACAGAGTTCTACGGTTCGCTCAAAGTGATCTTCGGTCCATCGATTCAGTCTACTAAAGCACTGGTAGACGTGGACACCGGCTGGTCGTGCACTCAGCCAGAGGATATTATGAAGGTCTGGCACAGGCACTTTAGTGGCCTACCAAATCGTCCGGCTACCATTGACTGGGTGACCGTTAACAGCCTGCCGCAACAGGGCATTAAATCTTCAATTGTTGTCGCTCCGGATTTGCTAGAGTTGCAGGGAGCGATCCAACGATTGCGCAGTGGAAAAGCTGTAGGCAAGAACGCACTGCCGGTTGAAATCCTGAAGAACTGCGGACCGACGCTGAAGCGTGCACTGCTGCAGCCGGTTCACTCCATCTGAGAGCAGAAGGTACTGCCACAAAATTTCTAGGGTGCGGTGGTAGTACCTCTGTTTGAAGGTAGGGGTAGCAAGCAATGCCCCAAATAGCTATTGGTGCATCATTCTACTGAGCTGCATGGGCAAGGTGCTTGCCAGAATTCTCCTGAACTGGCTGAATACGGAAGGCCCGGAAGCCAATATTCCTGAGAAGCAATGCGGATTCCGGACGAGTTGGAGAACCATCGACCTGGTGTTCGCTGCTCGACGAATTCAGAAGGAATACCGGGAAAGCAGCCAGCTCCTGTACGTCCTCCTGGTGAACTTCACCAATTCCTTCGATCCTCTGAGGCGCGAGGAGCTGTGGACGGTGCTTGTTAAGTTTGTATGTCCAGGTGAATTCGTTATTTCGGTTAGGTTGTTGTATGCGGGCATGAGGGTGAAAGTGTAGTCGTGTGGATCTACATCTGACGATTATGATATTGTCACTGGCGTGAAGCAGGCTTGTGTCCAAGCCCCAACCCTATTTAATAATAATAATGATAGTGGCAAATTTTTCAACGAAACCTTGAGAAACACGCTCAGATGAGCGTGATCACTACACACACTTTAACGTGAAACCCATAAATTAGACATAATTGTTAATTGTACAATACACCAATAAAGGGAATAAATTAAAAAGGGACATAATAACACAAGAAAATTCTGGTTTATGAAGAATCATTTGGCCCACTTGCTCCCAAAACGATAGTTCTCAAATTTTTCAATGTTCGATAAAAAAGGCTGAGTAGTTACATCAATTTTCGCTTCACTAGGTTAACGTTGGCCTCATGCTCAAGGTCATGCCAGAAAAAGATTCTTCATGATGGAGAAGATGATTAGTGGAAGAGTTTCGCCATCATTTGACGTAGACGGTTCCGGAAAGATGTGTAGAAACTTTTGTGATGATGAAGGAAGGTGGGAGGGTCCTATTTTTTTAGGAGAAATGGACGATCTTCTGGTCTGGACTCAGTTATTTCCTCAAAGTCGATGGAACTTCACGGACCTCGCGAATTGTCCAACCAGAATGGGGTTTTGATTTTCCGGACGTTATGGAATGTTGTCTCGCGTTTGAATTTATCGTGGGATCAAGAATGGAAAGTAGAATTACGTGATAAACAGAAGAACGTAAAGTGATCATGTGAAGTATGAAGAATAATGGAATCCGATATTTTTTGACCAAACCTTTCATATAAAATTTATAATTTTGTGATAGTTGATAAACTATACATCTCCAACAAACAATTGTTATCGTATAACGCGAAAAGTGATCGATTTAGAGATTTTTCTAGTATATGACTACAGCCGAATCCCGATGTCCATTTAGTATGTACGGCCGCCATGTAGAATGGAAAAGACATTTAGAAAAACCAGACGGTTATCAGGTGGTCTGTTAGGATAGGAAGAGGCACATATTTATATGTAATCTTATGAGGCAAACAGGCTAAGTTATACATATAGCTTCCAAACAGTTTTGACATGCACAGCTATTACATAGTAATCGATAACTATACACAACTGGTAATCATTAAGTATGGAGTAAGAGTTTACCAGGATGGTTTGGTTACTACTAACGGGGATGTTCAGGATGTTACCATATGTTGGCTAAAGTTTTGTTATGCAGCTGCAATTTTTCGACAAAGCTGTATACAAGATCTATCCTGCTGGAGAAATAACAAGTCTTGAAATTGAGGAATTTCTCAAATGGCGAAGTTGATAGCTTTGATCAGTGCGAAGTGTGTATGGCGTTACATCATATGGTATAGGTTCACCCTCAGATGTTATTAGATTTGATCAGATGTTTAGCTGTTATCAGGTCCGTTTTCAAAGATATCGTCTTCAGCCAGGCAGAGTTTGGAAATCGACATGACGTTCTTCAATGTCAGGAAAGTTTCTAAGCTTCGTTTGAATTGATGTATATTATAACTGGCTCTAATTGCGTGTGGGAGTTTGTTCCAAATGTAGGTATATTTCACTAGGAAAAAATATGAGCGGAGTGTTTGACGGGATTTAGGAGTTGTCATAGTGAACTCTGTTCCTGATGCTGTATTTTGAGCTATGCTGAAGGCGAATCGCGAGTTTGACAGTAAATTTATTGCCATAAACTAGACTATACATTAGTGCAAGGTTCAGCTTGAGATGCCGTAGCCAAATAGGATCCAGTTCTATGGTAACAGTTGCGTTCCAAGATTCTGTGGGGAACGGCCTTGAGGTAGAGTGTCGGACAGATAAACGCCCGCTGGATATTCCGCTCTTCAGTGCCGAAACTCGGTTCCATACCTCAACAATGCACACGATTCTGTTAGCAAAAAACGGCGCGCTGTTTGTACACAGCTTTTGTGACCGCGGGATCTAAGTTTGGATTGAATATCAACACAGGTAACACAGTTTCTTTCAGCCTTCTCCGGTCGGAGTTGCTCTCTGTGTACCTTTACCCCAAATCAGCGTTTAATGGAGCCATTGTCAGCAGCTGCACGCACCATTGCTACATGGGTTTGCAACTTGTCCATCTATCTGCCCGAGGACTGCAAGTTAAGTGTTCGTTAGGTGAAGGCCAGTATTGTTTCCGGACGTCTTGAAAAACGTGTTTGGAAGAACCACAGCCTGAAACCGAACACTAACCTCTTGATCGCACTGGTGCTGCCTATACTGTTGTACAGCAGTGAAACGTAGATGTTGTTCCGGCGGAAATTGCGCCAACAAAGCCGCTTCCGTATACAATGACCAAGACGAGCCTTGAGTATTCAGTAGCCGGAAATGGTTCCGAACACGGGGGTTCTGCGAGGAGCGGGCATGAACGGGATAGAAGCCCTGCTTATTTTAAATCACCTCCGTTGGCTAGGTCACGTCCGACGGATGGGCGCTGACAGTATTTTGAAGCAGCTGCTGTATAAACAACTAAATTCAGGTGAACAAAATCTTGGGGATCAGAATCTGAGTTACCAGGGCGTTATCGAGGCAAGACTTTCACGTTGTAACATCGATTTTGGATGTTGAAAGACTTAATTTTGAACCCGACGGCCCGGGGGATTACGATTTGGACGGGCGTCCACGAGTTCAGCAAGCAGTTATTGCGTGGCCGAGAGCGACAGCACGCGAAGTGCAAAGGAACCATTGGTGCCATAGGTCATGGTAGCACGACCATATGCCGGTGCGATGTGTGCGGCCGTTAATGCATTCGCCGTTCAAAATTAGTGGATCACTACCGTACTGATAGTTCACCGTCGGCGAAGGGCCGACGGGTACGTCAGGCTCAGATAGGTTATACCAGTGTATCCATTCTATTTTTGTTGGTGATCGCATCGACCGTGGCCGTTTGGTAACTAATTGGCCACCATTTTCAGGAGCTTGCGTGTCTGCGGTCTTCTACCCATTCTGCTCTTCAACTTTGTTGGTGTGTTTTATGATGAATCGCTTGCCGGGTTTTTTCGTAGTCCAATATAAAGTTTATTCTTCACTCCTATCCTCTCTGGAATGCAGTGGCGTGCAGTCGTTTACTGAAATTCTTCTTGTATTACATTTTACGCTCCTTTCTTGCCAGTTTAAATATTGTCATTGCAGTCTTTCTGTTTATTTATCAAGAGATAAGGGTTTACTTTTTGTGCTGGCCTATGAAGTAGCTAACAAAAATTGGCCGGCTGGACACAAAGGCCCCACTCGCACACCTACTGGTCTTATTTTTTCTGGTATACACCGGATACTTAGTATGTGAGCGGAGTCGCAAGTGTTGTGGTGCAAGTCGTTCGGAATGGTAGTTTGAAGCGCAGGCTTCCTTTGGTTCTATTCACTGAGACAGGCTAATGCGTTTGGGATACAGCCAACTGATAAATGGTGTGCTGAAGGTTCAGCTGTTAAATAGGACGATTACTCGGGGCAACTTGTGGCACAGCCTACTCTCCAGTAGTTCATGACCTCCGAGTCCCGCAAAATAGCGGAAGCTTCAATCTCTAGACATATTAATAAAAAAATGTGTCACTCCTCCTCGGTGATTGCGTGGATCTCATATTTTTCCGGTGAATAATACGAATTCGACCGGAAACCAATTTGTTCCATGGAAACCTTGAACTGGTCAGCGGTTCATTATATAACAAATACAAATAAAAACTTCGGGACTCGGTTTGGGGCTGTCCGTAATTCCCGATGATGCTAGTCGTAACAGAGAGAGAACAGGCGTTGCTAATAAATGACGAAC
>LUCH01018739.1:0-12125 GCA_013368495.1 Paragonimus heterotremus | reverse complement strand
GCCTAATGTCATTCGGTTTAATGTCCCGGGCCGGGGCTGTTGTATATGAACTTCCAGCGACGTTGCGGCTGCGTGGGTTTAGACACACCAAGTGAGCTACTAACTGTACTGAGGCTATTGAACATTTACCCAATGAAGAAAAACCCGTTGACTCTCTGACTTTTAAACTCCACAGTTGTGAATACCAACGAGGTTTGGGCGTGGGGTTGCATGTGGCAGACGACTGTTTCCGGTTTCAAATCAACCCTCTTCACACCGGTCACACGAGGAGAGAAAAATAAATTGTGTGACTTCGTTATACGATCCCCTGGAAATAATGGCATTGATGTTGTTGCCGGCTCGCGAGATGCTTCAAGACCTTTTTCACTTAGGCATCGGTTGAGAGTTCGGCACGAAAGAGTGTGATCTTGTACGCCAGGACGGTTGGCCGAACAATGTCGAATCTATAGACAGCGCGGTATTTCCCAAAAACATGGTTCCTGGACTTTCTTCAGCAAACCCTGTCCAACTGCACATGTTCTGTGATGCGTTTGGAGTCGGTTACGGAGCAGTAGGCTATCTAGAAGTGGGTTCTTCAACTAATGGTATTCAGTGTGGCTTTTTGATGGGCAAGTCTAGGGTGGCCCCAAAGAAGGCGGTTACGATACCCAGACTGGAACACACGGCAGCAGTTCTATCGTCCAAGATGATGCATTTCCTATTTCGTGAGTTGAGAATCCCAATAAGTCATATCGTACTATGGACAGATTCCATAATAATGTTGCGATACCTACAGAATACTTCATCGCGTTCCGCAACCTTCATTGCCAATTGTGTGAGGCTTGTTCACAACCACACTTCTCTCCACCAATGGAGGCATGTGTCTTCATAATTCAATCCGGCCAATGTGGCATCTAGGGAAATGACACGAGCCCCAAGCAATGAGATGGAACTCTGGTTGCTGGGTCCGAGCTTTCTGTTGATTTCAGAAAAATAACGGCCGAAGATGCCAACTATCTTAGGCTTGCTAAAAGGAGACCCAGAAGTTATACGCACGTTGGCGGTTACCATGATACCTAACTTTAGTTTTATCCCTGACCAACTGGTGCCAAGAAACTCTAGTTGGATTAAGTTACCACGGATCACCGCTTGGTTATCATATTACGTTAGCTTCGTGTCCGTGATGATGTGCACTGAACAAAATGCGTCTATCTGGGCGGGACCCCTCCGTGTGTCCGAGATTTGTGCATCTCGTCTTAAACTAATAATGTTCGTGCAAGAACGTGAGTTCTCCAAGGAACTCCGGGCCCTGAAAGCGTCCACCACAAACCCTCGTAAGGCAGGTAGACTTGAAAAATTGCGGCCAGCTTTGGTGGATGGAGCACTGAATCTTGGCAGTAGAATTCAACCATCGAATGAGGACAGTGAGAACCTGTTCATTGTTCCCTGTCACGGCGCCGTCACAATTCTGTTGACAAGTCACAACCACGAATACGAAGGGTACATGTGTGCCTCGCATGTGCTCGTCAGCGTTAAAAGACGGTTTTGGATTTTAAAAGGTGTGGCCGCCGTTAAACAAGTGTTGGGTGGATGCTGTCGTTGTAAAAGGGTTTATGCTAAACATTTCACTCAAAGGATGGCGCCAATCCCCTCGATGAGATTGTCGACGGACCGTTACCCATTTAGGTACTGCGGGTGTGCATGGGTAGAAACGAGCTCAGACGTTATGGCTGCATATTTACCGGTTTGCAAACTCGTGCCATACGCATAGAGGTAGCCAAGTCCATGTCTACGGACTCATTTCTAATGGTCTTAATGCGATTTTTGGAAATGTAGGGCACGCCTGAGGCTATTTACAGTGATAACGGTTCAAACTTTGTTGAAGCCGATTTAGAGCTAAAACAACAACGCTTGAACTAGAGTAAGTTGACAGACAGATTGTCGACTTAAGGGAGTGATTGGTATTTCAATCCTCCAGGTGCATGTCATCAGGGCGGCGCTTGGGAACGATTGATCCAAACAGTAAGACAAGTGCTGTCGTCGGCAACACAGCAACAGGTAATGAGTGAGGAGTCAGTTCACACCAACATGGTGGAAGTTGAGCAAATGGTCAACGATAGGCCAATGGTGTCTGTTCATGACGATCCAGGCAATTTTCAGGTGCTCCGACCCAATGATTTGCTCTTGTTGTGCTCGAATGTAGGCCTAATTACAGATGAGGTAACATTACGTGAACGCTATATGAAGGGATGGAGGCAAGCCCAACACTTGTCCTGTGTGTTTTGGGGACGATGGCCGTGTGAATATCTACCACAGTTACAGATTACACCTAAGTGGTTGAAATCTTCGCGCGATCTTCAGGTAGGCGGTGTAGTTCTTCACAAAAGGACTCCAGGGGGTGTTTGACAATATGGCGTGATCACATAGGTATTTCCTGGCAATGATGGACACTTACGTCAGGTGTCAGTAGTAAGTGCAGATGGTACTACTGTCAGGAGGGACATCAAATCACTTTGTTTTCTACAGGCATCCACAGAGTAACACCAGGTAACTATGGACAAGCCATAACGTAGGGACCCTTCTACTGAACCGGTCGATCGCTGCTGTTCCTACTGCCACCTCGAGTTTGGAAGACCAGCTGGGTTTCGGGGCCCCGTGTTGATTTTGTTAAAGTCTGTTACATTAATTTTGAGATTGCTGTGCCTCGTTTAATCAGTGCTGAAGAGTGGCTTTATGTTTTACTATTTTTCTAAGAATAAGCACTATCAACCATTTTTATTCTTACACCAGCTACTATAACCATTTCTTTAGCTCTTATTTAGTCTGACCCCTGTACCTTTTCAAATGTCAAAATAAGACATTCTTCTCCCATATTCTTTCTTGAGTAGCTTATAATTCTTACCGTTCCTCGATGCGTAAACAATCACTTTGCTGCGACCCAACCAATGACCATCTGTTTGGGCGAACTCAATTCCGTTATATCGTCCCCCATTACCAAGCGTGCCTAGTTGTCAGAGTTGTTGTATTGGCACGTTCGTTGCTTAACTTGTGAGGATTTTTCACATTCACGGTGAGACATTTCATTTTCATGTACGTTAATTTAATTAGTACCGTATTAAATTCAGTTTTCACGGGCGCATTCCCATTAACCGTTTCGAAGATAGATTATCTTCTCTGCCGTTGGACATTGAGAAAAACATTTTTGGGTTAACCGATTACGCGTAACTCGTTGTGAACTTGAATCGTTAACGAACGAATCAATAGGTGCATCAATAATTACAGTAGGTAGAAGTCAATCGTTCATGGGGATAGTCTTGTCTAAGATAACCTGTAATTTTTCAACGGGGCCGAAGAGGTCAAGGGTGAGCCATCAAACCAGTAGGCCAGAGAAAGAACACCTAATCGCACCACGGACGTTTAGTGTCACATTAGTTCAATAAAATAAGAGTGGATGCGTAAGAACAAGTGAGAATAAATGTCGTGTTAGTGAGAAAAATAGAGGGTGCATACGGTGGGGACGAATTTTCTCAGTTCAGGGACCAACAAAGTTACAGCACTAGGCTCCAGTTTGAGTTGATGCCTGGTGACGATCAGTCAATACGAGTTCAGCCTGCAGGGTAGATCAGGGGTGCGCAAAATTTTTACTATAGCAAACAATTCCCGTGGGATCAAAATTGACCACATTATAAACATTTGTTTTCCATAATTATTTCCCAGTTCAGTACAATTACATAGGTTTCATCAAGACATTATGGGACAAAGCGAAGCAGGCAAGTGGCTGCTAACAAATGACAGTAATAGTCAATTCCGGGCTGCACACAATATATATCTAGACCCAAAACGGACGCTGACTATTTGTTAGGTCATGGTCAAATGTTTGCGTGTGGTTGGACTGGATGTGATCCATCTGTGACCATAAAAGTTGCACGGACGGAACAAACTTCTTTCGACAGCACAGTTCATGGTTGCGTAACCTAATAGCAGTTGATTCGATGGTCGCCAGAATGATCCGACGGACTGCTTTTGATTGAGTACCGGCAACTTTATAGAGAGGTGCTAGTGGAATGTTATGTCAACAATCTCACCATTAGTGATGGTATAGGACTGATCGCCGGCCAGCGAATCAAACGAACTACACATGGGAGCGAGGAAATCTTTCCGTCAGTAATCGGAGGTGGATCAGCAACATGTCGGTTGTTGTGTGGGGAACGAGTATTTGTTGGTGAAAAATGACTGCGTATGACCTATCGGCCTCCCCGCACTTGTTCTGAACCTGACGAGTCAACCTGGTTGCAATTGACTTGTATCCCCTTCCCCTGATATTAAAACACAGTAGTAACGAGCGACTTTAACCTGCCAGTTCATTCTTACGGAGAGCCCGTCGACGCAGTGCCCGCGTACGCTTACTCACACTAGAAATCGAGTAGGTAATTACAATATACGTGTACTGTAAGTTTCGATTCCATGTCTATTAGGTGCCTTCAGTGCGGTCGAGTTGGTTTAAAGAATCCTTTCCATTCGTCGTGGAATTACGTTCGCTTCGGCTGCAGTGTCATTGAACAATTTGATACCAGTAGACTTGGGTAAGCTGAAAGATAAATTAAATGTTGGACCGAAGCCGTCGACAGTCGCTGCCGTTGTTTACTGGCTGGTGCCAGTTCCGTAAGAGTGGACTGGAAAGAGCACGGCTAACCATACGCATTTACCCTGTGATGAAGGTTTTGCTGTTATAACCAAACTGAAGCAATCTTAATCGATTCGTTGGAACACTGGTAGTGAAATGAACTCGCGCCGAATAATGGTCGGCAAATGCGATTCATCAGTTGTTGCGCCTACATTGTGAGTGTGGTTAATGACCAGGAGAACTTCCCATGTGGTCTCCACAGCAAAGTTAAAAAGAGTTACAGATGCTTGTTGGAAAGTTGGGTCGACTTTTAACATCTTATCAGCAACGTCGACTAACTCCACGATGCTAACATTCCGCAGGGGGACGCAGGTAGTTTTTGACCAGAGCTACCTAAATGAGCGTGATCAGTATACACACTGTACGCCAAACGCATACCGCACATATAATTGTCAATTGTACAATACATCAATTGTGAAAATAATGTAACAAAGCAGACATAATAAGAGAGGAAAATTTCAGCTTATGAAGAGACACTTGACTCATTTGCTTGTAAAACGATAGTTCTCAAAATTATCAGTGCTCGATAAAAAAATGCTTAATAGCTACAAGGTCAACATAGACCTTATGATCAAGGTCATGCCGGAAAGAGGATTTTTAGGAGGGAGAAAATGAACAGTCAGCGAATTTTGTCATTATTTGACGTAGACGGTTCCGGAAAGACGTAGAATCTTTTGTCAAAGTGAAGGAAGATAGGAGGACCCCACTTTGCGGAGAAATGGACGGTCGTCTGGATTGGACTTCGGTATTTCCTCTAAATCGACGGAATTTCACAGACCTCGCGAATTGTCTAACCAGTACGGGATTTTGATTGTCCG
The DNA here is from genome assembly GCA_013368495.1 of Paragonimus heterotremus. Lineage (NCBI taxonomy): Eukaryota > Metazoa > Platyhelminthes > Trematoda > Plagiorchiida > Troglotrematidae > Paragonimus > Paragonimus heterotremus. Next base: position 6,644 of record LUCH01018739.1, on the reverse strand, counting down.
AACGTCACGAAAGATTGTCTCCTGTTATAACTTATCGCGGAATAAAGAATGAAAAGCAAAATTACGTCACTATGCCATCGCTCACCTCTCTCTACTGCCTCAGCGTTCCCACTTTGTATGTAGGCGGTCAGCTTGGCCGGTTTTGTTGTAGTAGTGAGTTTAACGAACTTATTCCGCCACTAATCGTTCTCAGCACATAATCTTCTGCCGTGCAATCTACGAAGCTAACTGATTACGAACATTGTACCCGAAACATGCACTTGAAGCATCTATATAGAATGATTACAAAGGTTCAAAAGCGAAATCACATAAATATTAATACCAATCAATAGCAGAAAGTGGCTCGTTCAATTTTTTGAACCGACGGTCAAATTCTATCCGTCAGACGGTTTGACTCGATCGATTGCATAGCGATCGCAGACGAACAAGGCCTTATTGATGTACTAAGCAGAAGAGCTTGATAGATTCTGCAACTTTTGAAAGAATTACACCAGTAGGCGCTGTAATTCCTGGACTCTATAGGTTATTCAAGGTAAGTAAAAAGGTGAACCACTACGACCGATTTTGGATATTTGCAGTTCTCCCTACCACGCAAAGGCAAAATGGCTTGCCGCGCTGTTAGAGCCAGCTAGGAAAAAACTAGCCATTCATAGCTTGAGGGATTCCTTCGGAAGTTGCTGAAAAATCGAGGCAGCTGAACGTACGAGGCAAGCGTTTATTCTCGCCCCACGTCACATCTCTGTTCATCAATACCCCCACTCAGTGAAACGATTAAGTTTCTGGGATAATATATTAAAAGTAATAATATCATCGTGGGAATACCAGTAGAAGGAGTAAAGTCGTTAATATATCGTTGCACGTACAACGTTCAGTTTCAGGTCTCCGGTAAGCTATACCGTCAAAAGGACGTGGTAGAAATGTGATCACTACTAGGCCCATCGTTGGCTGGTATCTTTATGGCAAAGCTAGAGTGTAGTTCATTGGCTGATCAAGTGAGATCAGTCATCCTTTACAAGTGTTATGTAAACGACATCATCTATGTAGCAGGTGAATCAGAATACCTCGGTTAGATACTGACTAATTCCAATTCCGTGCGTAAGAAAATTCATTTTACCCTGGAACCCGAATCACCCGCAAGTATATCGTTCCTAGACATGCCCATGTCTCATTGTGAGGATGCACGATAAAACAGAAAATGTATCGTAAGGCAACTTGGGCGGGCCAGTATATAAACTTCAATAGTTTTGTACCACTAGGGAGAAAGAGAAACTTAACCCGATAACTGGCAGATAGGGCCATAAATATATGCTCGAGCGACTGCACTAAAGAAACATATCCAGTTTGTATTTAAAACACTCATTGAAAATGGCCATTCGGAGCGATTTATTCATAAAAATGTGCTAAAAAGCACTAAGATAGACAAACCACAAACTGAAGACAAAATGTCTGTTTACATTTCCTCGACTTTTAAGAGTGATGGTGTGTCTGAAACCGTAATCAAGAGGCTCATTGTAGCAGTCAATACAACATACTTCGCAGCTCCACCACACGTTCACTTTACCTCCAGACCAGTATTTTACTCCGACCTGAAAGATATGTTACCTGTTCATGCCCCCTCTTGTCGCGTTTACCGTTTCACTCTGTCCTGTGGAACAAGTTACACATAACACACAACACGGCGATTATCCAAACGCCTTCGGGAGTACCAAACAATGTGGCCGACGCGAGGATAGATAAGACCGTGTTCGTCTGTGATCGCTACGCATTTGATTGAGTCAAATCATCTGATAAATCAGACCGAATCGTTCAAGCCAATCTACCTGATACATGGGATACAATCAAAACAGGTCAAAGACCGTATACAATAAATTTCAGAAGCGATCGCAAACTCAAAAACGGCTAGACAAAACATTAACCCACCCACGACCGTGTACGCAAACCCAGGATAAATTTCTAGTCACTGAGATATATTTTAATATGTTGTATAAGTGCTCGGGTGAGTTTACATGAATGACTTATGCAGTAAGATCACCCTCAACGTTCCCAAAATCCTCATCTCCTTACAATTTAAGAGTTGCCCCTACCCGATTACATATCTCTGTGGACGTAAATCCACGGTTAACCACTAACATGAAAGTGAATGTATGGACGTAGGTGCTACAGCTCTGCAAGCTATCTTCCCTGAAATCACACTGTGATATTAACAGCCGCTGGAAATGTCGCCAAACCAGTCCGACGCATGTTTGAATTCCGAAGGTCGGCTTGAGAGTTTGTAGACACTCGTCCCCTCCGACGACTGGCGTGCGGTTTTGCCAGATGTTTCCTTACTTGTCACACTGAATTCTGCCTGGTGTACAGCGACTTAATCGATAGATAAGGTAAGCATGTAGGCTCATCGTCGACCCTTTATAATTTTCGACTCTCGTCAACATAAAGCCGGAAAACGTAGGGCAAACAATCCAAAGAGCAAGGACCTAGTTTCGTGATAGGACTCGGACTTCTCCAGATAGTCTTCAATGGAAGGTACCAAACGCCGTAAACACATATCAGTGGTGGAGATTCCACGGCACTCATGACTTTCAAAAGTAATGGGCGTGAAAGCCATTCAAAATGAAAAACCGTAACTTTGACTTGAACAATAGCTTTTAAAATATAACTCTGAAAGTATTAGAACCGGATTTCGAACAAAGTACCTAAAGTTCATCAATTGTGAGTAAACGGTATTGGTGAGAAGACTGAAATACGTCGAATAAGTGCGAAAGTTACTAATTTGGTCGTAAAAACTTTTCCACTATTTTTGCGAAAGCAACTTGTTAATAAGCGTCGGCCTACCTTTTTAATCCGTATAAATGCGTTCATTGCAGTTTTTCAGGTGGACGGCGTATCTCCCAACATAAGATTGCCCAGTTTTGCAGCATTCCAGAATTATCAGAGAAATGGGAATTCACGACCGTACTTTGTTGACATTGTACGTCAACAAGTATGCTGACATATTAGACAGTGAAACATGTACAACAAAGTTTCCGGCCTCACCGTTTGTGCAAAATTTATACGTTTTCCTCCTTTTTGCAAGATTTCAAATGGATATTGGTTGAGAAAATGCTGTCCCTAGAATTGGTTAAAAATGGCGTTATCATACGGCTTATTCCACCTTTGATGTGCATGGGACGACGTAAAAATGAATATTATGTCCTGCTCTATCACTGCGAACATTTGGAAGTTAATTATACTCTTTCTACTGCACTGCGTCCAACTTGGTTTGAGCCGCGTGGCGTTAACACAAAACACTGTACAAAAACAGATTAACCCGAGCTGCCTGTCGATCACTAGAAGGTACTTTATCAGCAGGTCACCACTTGATGTTCAGAACGCCAATTATCCGCCATAGTGTTGAACAATATTTTTACCACCGTAATATTCAACCGAATTGGAGATGATAATTAGTATGTATCCAAAGGACTTGAGATGCATGTTTTTCATCACTTCCCGTATGTGTTCGTTCTCAGCGTTGTCGATGATAAAGTCAATTGGAAGAAGCATCAGCTAACCTCATAATTGCAACTCAAACCTTCTTAGACCGTGGACACCAAACAACACATTCCCGCAAGTAAACTAACACCGACGTATCTGGTCCGCATCTTCACATAACAGTGGACAGAGTAACCCTAAACAGCCTGTGACACTATTAGCTGGCTACCCGATAACAAAAGGTGTAAAATAAAGGAATTTGACCACCGGCAACTCACCCTGATATAATCAGATGTCCGTGCGCCCGACTAACTCCGACACAAACTGAGATCAATCAGTCACAACCAATTTTAATCCTCAGCCACTTTTTGTTATCTCGACAGGACATGGTTGAGGTTTTATCTTTTTTAGTCGTGCGTAACGTTTTTGTGATTGTTTTGTTGATTTTATGGGTCATGTTTGTTTGACACCGGTAGACTGCCCGAGGCTCAAGAGTGAAGTGCAGTGCAGCTGAGGAAAAGTGAACTGGTTCAATCGGCGATCCCTGTATGGACAGCGGCGTGGGAGTAGACACACGGTGTTCTATTCCCGCATGTAGTGTCGCCGCCCTTTGTCGGCAGACGACGATTATCGAAAACTTTAGACGTTTGAACTTCGAATGGAGGTTCCCAATTTTCACCTAGCAGGCATTAAAACCTTACGAGAACGCCTCAGTTACTTGAGACCGGAAGGGAGAAAAGTTTACGGATACACGGAATTTTTAAGGGTTGTCGAATAATCATTTTGGAAGCTGCGCTAATACCAACGTTCATAAAACAATGGGGTGATACCATGAGACAGGCCTTCAGTTTCGACCTGGAAAACCTACGCTCCCCCACTCCATACATTACATTAGAAGGCCTTACCATATACATCTGTTTAACATCTCCTACGGCATGTCAGTACGCTCGACTGTCACGGAAGGTATAATCCAAATCGCCGGCTGCGTGTCAACGGTTCTCCAACAATCATTCACGGTCGGTTTTTTAAAACAAAAATGCAGTACGATGAAGAGCCCTCACGGTATCACACTCCTCTATGCCAAACAATACCTGCCAAGACTTCTCCGTTACGCTGAGGAAGATCCGGAGAGACTTCCTGATACATTCCATTCAGACGTAATTTGAAGACCACAGTATTGCTGTGAACTGCTTCACACGGAAGCTTATTCCACGCATTCACTGTCCGATGGCTGAAGAAGTTTGCTCCTGAATCCAAACGAGCCCTGTTTTTCTTTATCTGGAGACCGTGACCTGCGGTGATGGCTTCTCTGCCCCCTTGTGCGAACAAATATGTGGCCTCTACGTCGTGTATACTTTTCAGAATTCTGAAGGTCTCAGTAAAATCACCCAGCACCCTCATTTCTCTCGCGGAGTACAATCCGAGCTTCTTTAATCGGTCCTGACGGGGCTTGCCCCTGAATCCTATTACCATCCTAGTTAAGAGTTGTGCTTTCTCAGTGCACTGGATATATCTGCTTAGGTATGTTGCCCATGTCTGCACGTAGTACTCCAGATGAGGCCGAATTATGGCCTTGTATAGCGCAAAAATACTCCCGATTGTCTCTTAAGCAAAACTCCCTTAAGTCTAATCAGTTCAATACGGGCTCTGTGCGCAGCAGCTGCGCAATAACCTGAGGGCTTGAAGTCGTTTTTGATCAATACTCCTGGGTCTAGGGCGTTGTCTACGCATTCAATAGTGAACGTACCCTGGAGACCGGGTACTTCTAGAGATTCCGAGTTTCCACTTATGGGTTGGCATTTGGCAGCAGTTAATGGTGGGTCCCATCTAAGAGACCATTCTGCTACTGCCTTGAGATCCTGTGTTAAGGCAGCCCAGTTTGTAGACCTTGCTATCCCAACAACATCTTTGACTATAAAGTTCGGGTTATTGAACCCACTCATTAGATCACTGACGAACATTAGGAACACAAGAGAATCTAAAGCAGATTTTTGAGGGGCACCGCTGCCGACTGTGTTTGTCCCCAAAAATTCCGTTTCTGCCCTTCACTTTAAAATCCCTGTTACACAGAAATTCTTTCACTCAGTCAATCACCTGGTGGGAAGTACCAACTAAAGATAACGGCGATTTACCGAATTGGAAGCTTTGCTGAAATCCAAGAGGTATACCGCGACTTCCCTGCCCTCGTTCAATCGTCCTGTGACCTAAACATTGAGATACAAAAGGTTGGATATGCAAAAGCTTTCTTTCAGGAAACCCAGCTGTGCAATGTTGCGAAGACGGCTTTCAACAAGATAAACTGAAACCTTGTCCCTGACTGACCTTTCCAAGTATTTTCTGACTTATCGGTCTCACTAGTCTGTAGCTGTTCTGTCTTCCTCAGGAGCCTCCCTTGTGAATGGCGATCACAGTGGCTAAGCACCACTCACCTGGAATGCCCCCCTTTTGAGGTGTTGTGAAAGGCTGCCTTAAGAGGGCCGTGCAGAACTTTTACTAGTGGTTTCAATATGCCGAAGTGGATGCGACTAAATTCCGCAGGCTGGGAGTTTAGGATCTTCTCAATCTCGTCCTCGCTTTTGCTGGGAAGTCGGGACTTTACTAATTTCGGCAGGATCTCGTTCACACCATGCCACCCGTGAACCCCCTGGAAAAAGTCACGGAAAAGATTGACTCTGCGTTTCAAAAGCGGCTGGTTTATCCTCTTTTGTCAGTAGGGCACCAACCTCTTTTTGATTGAACGTATGACTAAGGGTGCTTTTGGTCTACCTTCATCCCGCGCGCCAGGTCTGCTTCAAAGAGGTATTGTGCAACGGGCCGGTTCTTGCAAGCTGCGTTTCTACAAGCCTTATGCCTCAACTGATTAGGTGGCTTTCGCTTTCTGTGTTCTCTCCAACATATTTTTCCTTTGCTGAGCGCTCCAAGCGTAGCTGGTCTCCAGAGCGGAAGACTCCGAGATCTTTTCGGCAATAGTGGGGTGACTCGGTCCGTGAGTCCTATAAGCCCTTTCTTAGTGATTTCCCACTTACCCTCAACACGAGCATTTCCCCCTCAGAAGCCTACGACGTACTCCGTGCCACATCCAATCGACCAAAAATTACATACACATTTTTTCTAGAGAGGCCTTTTGGTCGAGTCGGGTTCAAAGTTCAGAACGTTATACGATAGCAGTTGTTTGT
>LUCH01018738.1:0-11961 GCA_013368495.1 Paragonimus heterotremus | reverse complement strand
TCTCAGTGGCATTGCCACAGTCACTGCGATATCATTGTAAGTTTCTTCTGATCTGTCTGTAGGTTTTTGCAGACAAGTGTACATCAGGCACCATCATTATATGTGTATCGTTTTTATGAGATTTCAGGGTGGAAATCTCCGGGTGGCAGAGTGTTTGAATGGCTTCCCTTTGTCAGGAGTTTGCAAAGACTAGAATCCTGATCCTGACAGTGTCTTATCTGTTGGTAATCTTTTTGAGTTCTCGGTTCGTTTGGATTGAACTCCCCTCGTGGCTTAGGCGCTGAAGTTAGTTTCCGTTCATTGCGGTGTTGGTTCCCCCTTCGGCAATTCGCATACCCGGTACTCTCGCCATTTTGTTTACACAGTTCAGAGATGGTGGTACGAAGATAAAGGCTCACGAACAGCCTCCATCAAACATTTTAGTCCCCGTACAAACGGGTGAACTTCAACTGCTTTGAATTGAACTTCCAAGGATGCGGAACTAAGGGAACCTTCACTACAACTACACATCAGCCACTTAAGAGGACCAACGTTCAAGGAAACTTCAGCCGTTCCTGATATTTCAAACAACAACTGAACCAGTTGCTTATCATTCCCAGCGGTAACGGCTGAAGCATTTTCTTGGGAGAAGAAACCTATAACGTCAAGGATAAACCGGACATATTTTATGGCGTCTAGTGAAGCTGCAGTTTTCATGTAGATGAACCAAATTTCTTGGTGTTAGTATGTGGTTAGTTCACACTGAAGTGGTGATGCAGTGCAGGTAACCCAAATTTGACCCAACTTTGTTTGCCGTCATTCTCTACTCATAATTTTGTTCTACTGATGTCACCTGCATCAAAAAATTATATGACAGTACCGTCGTTCATTACCTCATAACTTGCCAATCCATCAATCGCTGCATTATTTGCGTTCTGTGGCAGCCGCTTTCTCCACTTAGTTATGTCCGCATTCCGAATTGCTGAAAACTGATCGTTTTGCGTTAGGTCTAGAAGTACCACAACAGATCGACAAGTGACCGAAGCAGCGGGCACTTGCCGCCGTCATGGATTCAGAGCAGCCGAAGGAAAAGTGTGCAGTGCTATTTGGTCCAGAAATTTCACGTGTTGCAACTCGATAAACGGTCCATGAGCGCGTAAACAGAAACGGAATAACGATCAACGAAACGGCGGATAACAGTACAACAACTAGTGGTATTGAACGACGAGCAAGCACTACACGTGCCAGTTAGTCTCTTCCCACTCAACTCATCCACCCGAAGCCATCACGTGAACACACAGATGTAGACGATTCTTCAACCAGAGCTTTTTTGTGTCGCTGAACCCTAAGACAACATGAACGCAGACCGTTTGTATTTACAGGGTTTGTGACTAGCAACAAACAGTCAAAGGGAATGTACCAGACAAAGGTCTAGAGAGTACAGTCTAGGAGTGTATTCGGGATGACAACAACATTTGTCGCGAGGCTTAGGTCGAGTGCGAGTACTGGAACCGAGCACGACCATGACAAAGGCAAAGGTCACTCTTGGGTGAATTATGTTACCTCCGGTCACACGGTGTTTTCGGGGATTTGGCAGCTGCCTCAGCAGTTTCACTTCAAATGCACTGAACTCAACGAAAACCACCACAAGCAAAAGGGTCAATCATCTCTCTATTCTATCCGCATCAGCCGCAGGTTTGACGGGAGTCTAAGCGCAACTTTGCTGCTGGGTGGTCGCGCGTACATCATAAACAGTGAAGTGAGGCAGAAAACCTGCAAGTGTATATACGGTGCTTCTTCTGGCATCGCCTTGAGACTTTTGATTCATTCTAAGGATAATCAGCGGAAGGCTAACTTGACGATGGCTAGAGAGGGTTTGAATGCACGTGCAACTTTAATCTCAATTCGTAAGTAGCTTCAGTATAGAAAATTGGATCAATAAATCCAACCATTCTCAGTGGCATTGCCACAGTCACTGCGATATCATTGTAAGTTTCTTCTGATCCGTCTGTAGGTTTTTGCAGACAGGAGTCTAAGCGTAACTTTTTGCTGGGTAGTCGCGCGTACATCATAAACAGTGAAGCGAGGCAGAAAACCTGCAAGTGTATATACGAGGCTCTTCCTAGCCCTGTATCTCTTTCTTTCTGCTACAGGGAGATGAGTAGACGGGTACAAACGGACTGCATCTGGAAAGACGTTGAGGTTGTAGTCCTTAGACGAATACATAGTGCTTGCTTTCCATGGGGTTGCAATCACCGAGAAGGCAGTATCTCCTCCCACTATACATCTGGAAGGGGCTGCGATGAAAATGAAACAAGAAGTTCTCAGAGAAAGCAGAGTTGTTCCAAGAGGCTGCGTCTATACTTTATCTTCAACGGAGTTAGCTAACTCGATCTCAGCAATTTCCTTTTTTCAGACTTAGTAGGCCTCGTACTGGTGAGCAGGTTGCTCGCCAATCAACCGAAATGTCACTTGGCATTCTGGTAACCTTCCACGCTACACTTAGTCCTGTGAGAGTGTTGGGGAAAACGGTGGCTTTTAATTCCATCAGCGCCGACTTCGAAGACGCGTGTTTCAGTCGTTCTTGGCATTAGAAATTGAAGCGTAAACAGCGGACCAATATTGAATCGCAAATCATGGCCAATAGGGAGCTAAAGTTGGAGATTACGGTTGTAGTTTCTGCTATCGAAATATCTACCCAGGCCGCTGTGCCTGTAGTAGAAAGAAGAGACGCCTTTTCTGTGAAGGTAATTTCAACGGTCGATGTACTGAACACAAATTCAAGTGTTGAGTACACACGGATTGCTCAAAAACCGTCTTCCGAGTTATCTGCCCCAAAATCCACCAAGTGATCATGCAGGAAATCTTTCCCCCAAGCGTTCGCAACGAACGGAGCTTGTTGGGATTGCTTCTCATGAATCACAGAACGTTCCCTTGGTCCCGTCTACTAAACAGTTCTACTACTGGCATCACAACACTGCGCACAGTGCCCTCTCTTAAATCCTGCCCCTGTGCAACAGTCAAGTTTTTCGTGGGTGAAAATTTGTGGACACATTGAAAAGCGGAAATTAACATGGACAGAGAAACCACACGTTACGACATCGTGAATATTGGTCAAACTACCTGTAGAATCGGTAACGTACGTACAGGCGTTGACGCCGCGCCCGCAGCCTCTAGAAGAAGCCGTTAGGATAGTTGGGCAGAACAAACCTAGGCAAGTCACAAAAAGCAGGAGAACAGGTAGTTTCTAGGCAAATGTATACGAACTGTCTGGTTCTGACTTATGTTACCGGAAATCAGGCAATCAATTCTTGACGCCCAGCCACATGCTTGTATTTGTTGGTACCTGGTCCACCGTTGACATCTGTGGGAGTGAATTAAGTGTCCGTAGGTGCTCAGGTTGCCGAGCGGACTCCGCTCGTGGCAAAACGAGGTCTGTGCAAATTTTACTGAGCAGTATCTCCCAACACCCATCCTTAGCGATGGATTCCAGTCCACTGATAATTGTGGCAACCTGTGGTGGTCTGTGAGGTCAAGACTCACTCCTGGGAGGGGCTATCTATTGTTCCTCCTGGTCCGATGGTTCCGGAGACAACGTTCTTCTCGTAAACCTAGGAAAATTCCCGGGACTACAACGTTTCACTCATCCACATATTATGGCTAACTTCGATCCCTCAAAGCAAAACTGGGCATCAATTTCTCATCAGGGCGCTGAAAGCGGATTTTTGATGTCCGCATAGATGCTTACACGACGGAAATTGTGAACACAGTATGTAAGTGCTCTGGCGCTGCTTTGTTCTGGTCGGATTCCTTCTCTGCTCAACCTCGTCATCACTAATGAGACCGAATGATCATCAAGCAGCCAGATAGACACAGCCCCCACTCTCTACTCGCCTTCGATCTAATCTGCTACTAATTACAAAAACCAGCAAAAAGTCTACGGTTGAAAATTTTACCCAGGTTGATTTTGATGGCCTGAAAAGGTACTTAGGGTAATTACATCGTGCTTATAAATCCGTAGGCCGCAGAGCAATTCAGATGGTGAACGACGTATTCTCACCACGCAAACTGCGCACCCTGTCTCACCGTTCACATTTTCCACCTGAATTAAATCTACTCCTCAATGATCGTTCTCACTCATTCGCGAGGCATGTGTTTACGGGAAATTCGACGGACCTAAGTACGTTCCACATTGTTCGAAATATGTGCAGGCGGGAAGTCTGTGAACACAGCAAGCGCGTCCAAAAAAGATTATCTCAAGGGAACATGAGAATAAACATGTCTCATACAAACATACGCGACGGTTAAGAAAAATGGCCCTTCTGCACATTCTTTGTTTCTGTCCGTGGGGAGAATTCTTCTGACTCCTTAGTTGTGGCAGAGTTATTCAGCGAGTACCTTTTGGTGGACTACAGCATTGCATTGCCTGAAGGGCACTTTATCCTATTGCTGTAGAGCTTTTGGCAACCAGTCCCTATCGTTGAGCTTTTAGTGTTAGAGGTTTAAGACCTTTCGTTCGCGATGAATTCATAAACTGCAATAGGCCCTGACAGGATCAATCTCAGAATTCTCAAAGAAGTGGCTACTGGTTTGGTAGGACCTCTTCATAAATTGTCTAATCAGACACCTCGGATTTGCACTTTCCCGTGTGCACTGAAGGAGGCGACGGTCATCCAGAGGAAGTATAATGCGGCTTCACTACCCTTGTTCAGTCGCGCCAGGTCACACACAATCTCTCAAATGAAGAAGCGGGTACCGGGGCTGTCTACGTCGCACCCTAGTTAACAATTCATCTGCGACCGCAGCGATGTTTACATTGACGTAACTTATCAATCCCTGCTTCTTAAAGTGAAGAGGCACGTCCCCGGATGTGCCGAAGACTCAATGTGTGGCGCGGTCAGGCGCGGCTCAACTAAACAATGAAAGCCAGCCTCCTCGATCGCCAAACATCTGCTGAAGACTAGTCATGTGGTCAACGCGTCTAATGTTTTCCACGTGCTGATGTGAACGCATCATACTTAAGTCATTCGAGGCGCTGCTTGCCGTGCGCAACAATTCTGTACTCTATGCACAAAGCTGCTGAACTCGAACCCTCGTCTGTTGTGGTTTTGACCGATGACAAACGAATAGATAGACTGACGGGAGTTAAGGGTTGAATTCGTTCAGATATTTTTGACTTTCACCGCTGTTATGAATAGCAGCTGGAGAGAACATACGAAGTCGGTCCTTTGATATCGTTATTTAAATTCTTGCCCGGAAAAATATGATTTGGTCTTTCGAGATACTCTTTTCCCACGGTTAATCTGACAGAAGCGAAAGATGATGGCCTTCGCCGGATACTGCAACCTTTATTTCACCAAAGCCCTTATTAGTGTCCCACAGGCCTCCCTCATACATAAGCTAGAAGCTTTTAACATTCCATGAATGGTTATTCGTTGGACTACTGTGGTGATTAGGAATACGTAATAGTAATAAGAAGTTTACTTAGCTCAAACCCAGAGCTAGCTTCTACGCAGTAGTAATAACACAGCACGTCAGCCAACGGAATTGTAATGTATTCGGTATCTGTACAACGTGATTCTTTATGCAGTAATACAACAATAGCGTGTAGTGTTCCGTTCAGATTTACACTCACCACAACTACTTTTTTTCTTTACGCTGGGACACTCAGAGTTGAAACCGGATCAGACCATTCTTCCCTCCTCACACAATTTTTGGTTAACGCGGGACTCGCACGACAATTCTTTACCTTCGTAGATGATGTCAGTCAAAGCTTCATGACACGAAGCTGTACAAGACTCCACTTTTAACTTGCTTTATGCAACAGTCGTTATTTTACAAGGTTAATAGTGATCCAATCAAAAAACGATAATAGCAAGCGAAATACGGTCTTACTAAAAGGGGGTTTCAACGGTAACGGATGGGCGTAAAATATAAGTATACAAATAAAACAGACGACATATCATTAAAATATGAACGACTCACCCATACGTCGGGGTCCGCCAAACTGAATAGTCCACCACAAGAGAGAAGGACAGTGCCAGAAGAGGGGCGAGTTAGACGACTGATTGATAATTCACACGCGACGTGGGACGGCGAACGTTGAGCGCCACTGGATCAGTCGATATACTGAGCCGAAATATTTCACTAAGCAACTACTTCACCAACCGAAAACTCTGCCTTAATGAAGATGACAGTGACGGTGCGAGTTAACTTCCATTTGTTCTTGTTGATGATCGAATTCAAAATTTGATAGTGGTGCCTGCAAACAAATGTACAGACGAAGTTGAGTAAACATTATGTATAAAAACGTACGAAAATGAAATGCCAAATGTAACTATGATCTGTGAAGACTAAAGGTTGTCACGCAACCTGCACGACCGTGCTGTAAGTGTCTCACGAGTGTCCTGTGAGCGCCCCCACCGAACCATTTTAGGTCACCCATAAGACGGCCGGGAAAAGTTCCAGTGTAGTATGGTCTATACAGCAATTTTCAATCCCACACGTCATTCGCCCATTATATTTAGGGGGAGCTACCCCTTAATTTGTCGCTAACACAACATTCCTTCGACCTAGGTCGATAAAACGAGAAGGCGTTCCATGCAACAATAAAAAATACGGCAGTTATTGTGGAACCATACTTGCATTGGAGAATGTATAAACGCAATCGGATATTCCATGTTGTCGTGGTACTTGAAAACTTTCTGTTGCGTTTGAAAGCATCGTAAATTAGATACAAGATGCAGTTTCAGGGATAAGTTTGAAATGGCATATCTCCGTAAGTGCTTCAGATAAAGCAAAGTAGAATATAACAGCCGTGAAGCATTCTTCCTAAAAATTGCACTGATACTACGGATATCCGCTGGTCCACTTCGGACTGCTTGAATACACCCTCCTTAACTTATACAAAATTCAAACGAGCCATAATAAAACAAGTTTCGCGGGCGTGTGTGAAATTCCATATTTTTGTAAATAAAAAGTGAAGCATGACGGTCATGCAGCACCCTTTGCAAGCGGGCTCCACTACCACTTCTTTAGTCACAAACGATAGCTGGACAATACACGATTCCAAAAATGCTGACATTATACTCACGTTACCATCAGAACATGATGAACAACATATACACTGTTTGTACCTCACCGTTAAACAAACCACACTCATCGCGATTTCTTGTGAAGCCTCCTTTGGCGTCACTACTGAATCAAGGCGGACAGGCGAGTGGGTTATCGGCTGTAGGGTGCCCATGGGCCGCCGTGGCTTCTTATTGGCTAGTGTGTGGTATAAATTGCAGTATACTTGCGGTGGCCGCCAGATAACCGGTTTTTGCGCAATACGTCGGAACTGGTGGAACCTAGCAAAGTTTTGTGCCTAATGTCCAGAGGGGTTCTGTTGCAACGTCTTCGCGGAATTCGATAATCCGTTGCGGATGTTCCAAAGGGAGACTGGAACAAGTTACATTCGAAGGAATCATGTTGTACGTGCTCAGTGCTTCCGGAATTTTGATAAAGGGATTGCAAATTGTGTAAACTGCAAACATTGCTACCTTTTATGTGTGCACTGCGCAAGAAGTACCAGAGAAACTGGAGGCGTGATACACAGGTGAGTTTGTAGTGAGTTGTCCTCATTATGTGCTGTCCCTCCGTCATCCATGTATCGCACAAAGACGGAGGTCTGCGTGTATCATACAATTATCTTGTTCACAGTCACCGGACAGTGCCCGTTGACCCGGGTGTTTGTCCGGGCGACCGTAGACTGGAAAGCAGGGTGGGGGAAGCTTTGTGCGAGCTGTTAGACAGTTTTCACAAGCTTCAGGAAGCAATCGATCAGGTTAGGCGTAAATACTATGTAACAGAGAATCCTAGCGATGTGAGGCTGTTAAAAAGGAGAAAGCGATTGCGGGAACATCCCGACTGCAATCTAGAGAGTACATAGAAAATGTCAGAACCGTTCGGACCAATTTATTCGGAAATGGACGATGCAAGCAGACTGTTGCTTTTGTCGTTCACGACGAAGAGGCTACAAGATCTGCACGTGCATTAGGAAAGTATAATAATGGCTGATTCAACGGCTGAGTGCAACAACAGCGCTTACAATTCACGGCACGTTGTTGTCACATATTGTAATGGTGAAGGTAACAGCGTATTCCATAGTTTCTTTTCCAGCTTGTTTTGTTACAAGGTCATGTTGGACAGATTTATTAAGCAGATGACAACAAGGGACGTCCGGACGATTGTAGCGGACAAGCATCTGGCGCAGCCAAAATATTTACTGCAGTATTTTCCTAATGCTAGTATTATGTTGTGATCCCTTCATATGAAACAAAATATGGCTGACGGAGGCAGGCAGTTGAAGGAGTATCTTCGGAGAGAAGGAGCTTTCTGGCTGAGAAAGGAAGCGACCTCCTGTGTTGCAGGTCCGAAGAGGAGTTCAACGGTGTCGTTAGCAGCATTAGTAATCGTAACAGGGAGCTTCTTGAGCATCTCCAAACCCGTCTGTTGCCTGTGAAGGAATCCTGGGCCACGTATCCATGATGTAGTGTTGTACAATACGGGAATGGAGTGAATAATCAAGTGGAGGCGGCTAATAGGTATTTTAAGAGGAATTTGTCACCCAGGTCTACGTTGTTTGACTTTGTGAAGGGAATACTCAACCGCAATGCGTAGGTGGAAGCAAAATCCAGGAACACAGCTACGATTCCTTTGGTGAGGGGTTAACGTTCTCGGTGTGTAATGGTTGGCACCGGTGCTTTAGAGCGGTTAAGTCTGCATGCACTCAAGATGGATGGGGTAAATATAAAGAAGACCGTTTGCGTTCCAAACGTGCAACACAAGGAAGTGACTTTCGTTGGTAAGCACGTAGACGCTAATGGTTCATGTACGTGTTCGTCCTTCCACGGCTGAGAAATACCATGCAGACACCTCGTGTGGTGCTGCGACAATGATTTAATCGAGGAGAGCGACTTAGTGCAAAGCGGGCTTTGGATTTTACCCGACTGTTCCAAAAACTTGAGATTTGTTGGTCCACGTCCCGGATGTTTTATTAAGACAATGCTTAAGATGAAGCGAGCTAACCGAGAGAGACTAGGAACATTACTTCAGACATTTGTGAGGTTGTGTGCAGCATGTCAGGTGAGAAGTACGGCGGGACAATTAAGGCGCTCAAACAGATTTTAGATAAAGTTACATCGGTCGAAAAAATGCTGGTAGAGTCATCACGTGGCTTTAACCTGGGAGTTCCTAGCCGTCCATTACCCAGCCAGGGTTAAGCCGACTGCCGACGCCGGGTTCTGAAGTGAAAATAGTAGGCAATGGATACCGGAGATATCTCCTACAGTAGGTTTTGGGAAGCAGCCGGCAATGTTGGATTACACAGAGTTTTCTAACAGTGCCCAAATACTCCGGATACGCTGCGCCCCACCGTAAAAGCATATCATTAAAAAGGGTGAACATGGTATCCGTAGAAAACACTCCGCCCGTGGACGAAGAACACTGTTCGGGTTGATGTCGAAAAGACTTGGATAGTGGGGACCAACCATTTGTTTCCAATGTAACTACTGTTGCCGTTGATAACACGAGAGATGTGCAGGACACTGCAGTATCCGTGACACTTTTAAATTTCGCTTTTTGTTAATGAGTTTCACGTTTTTTGCCTAACAGTTTTCCCGGTTTTTTTTACTGAAGCGTCTGCCGCCTAATTTGCATTACCATTCCTTGCTGGCATTGACCCCTCTATGTCATGCTTGGTACTGCAACTCATGTGTTCATTCCAATTTTTCCCACCCATTCCGTTTTGCCACATTCATCAGTTTCACCTGTTACGTTACAGTGTGGGCGGGGCTTCTGCAAAATCCAACCCCACCTAAAAGCGGTGCAGTGGTGAAAACCATCTCCCTGATGGGCTACTAGGGCTCTGGTATATAAACGACTGACTTTTGTGTATTCCAAAGTTACAAAATACCATCTTTATGTCACTCCACTTTTTGCCATGAACTAGACGTGGGTGCACTTGGCGAAGTAGGAGCTAGTGCGAGAAACCGAGATACTTGACCAGCACACAGTAGTTCTTTGGCTGCGAAGGTAACGCAACGTCCGATTCAGACACTTGTTGGGCACTGAAAATTTGCTCACATAAGACGACTGGTATCTAGGTGGTAATGTGCAGCAGAACACGTGGTACGTTGAACCAGGTGCCGTAGGCGTGACACAATGTGAAGAATACGTTGGTAATGTTCAACAGCTCCCTCACCGCAAGCAAACTACGCCTGTAACAGAGGGCACCGTTATGGTCAGCAAGCAACGCAGCCTCACCCTTAGGGTTCCGTACATGTGATGTACACCAGCAAATGTTATAACCGTAAGCCTGGCTCTGACAGCATTCACAAGTGGAGATCTGCGCGAGAGTTAGGGGCACTGGGGAGTCGGACGTAAAAGGACCTTAGGCCCAACCACACGGCAGACGCCATAGACGACGAATATCGGCGGAAAATCTAGTCCACCCACAAAACACAAACAAGTCTCAGAATGGTGGGGTGGCTGTCCTGACGGTAATAGCTAAAACCTTGTTATCCTGATGAGTATATCCTAGAGTGGTAGAAATCGCGCGGATTCATCATGCAGCTGAGAGTGAGACTGGGACATCCTCGCCATCACGCTAACTTCGGTGTCAGTGGTTTTTAGTACATTTACATTCGCAAGGTAAAGTAAACAGGCACGGATGCAACTGTAAGGCAACTATCAAGTCGTAGTGAGTTCACGACCTTGCGGATATCCAGGGTGATCTCAATACAAGGCTTTCCACTCGGCCCTTTAAAAACGACCCCACTTTCAAGGTAACTGAAGCTCGTCAATAGTGCGTACCTTTCTTACGGCCGGAATGGGAACTCTAGCCACGCCTTCAGGAAACAACCGTGTCGACCACTGCACCATTGTCTTCACATTTGTCACGACCGGATTATCACACGTGAATCTCAAACCACTTTCTCTTGTGAGTAATAAGCATTTACTTGCGGCAAAACTTCCCATCCTAGCCTGCCTTCACAATAGGTGAGTCATCAAGCAGTAAGGCAGCAAATAATGCATCTCAAGTTACGACGATCGGATTACTGTCAACCGAATGCGAAACAGTATGGGAAGTATCGTTCCGCTCCATGTAGTGTTCCATTGCTTGAACAAGTGGTCTCCAAACAAGTAACTTGCCTTTAGAGTATGCACCATTAACCTGAAAAAGATTCCGCGCTGAAAAGTATCCGCAAGGGGTAAATGCACATACGAGTAGACCGTTAAAATGTGGGTTTCAATCCATTCTGAATGGTAATTGACGGAGCATTTTAGAAAACATGAAATGAGCCCATTTCGCTGTAGGAAATAAGTTTGTTTTAACGTGCTAAAAATTTTCATCAGGGACGTTAAGAAATTACGGTCTTTCGATTAAGAAGTGCGTTAACAATGTAGCTGAACTTTGGACTTTGGTTAATTTAGGGAGTTTTGGCAACGAAAGAATTAAGTGATAAAATATTTTTCTGTAACTTGTGCATTCGATACCCATTAAACTGTTGATGATAGATGACTTACAATTGAGGTAGTATAATCAGCACCATGGGGAACTGGGAACACCACGTATTTAACGACACCGTAGGCAAGTAGATACGACTGCAGTAGGTGGCTTTTGGGCACAATGTGAGCTTTATTTTGCGTGGTCTGATTACCATAAATAATGCTCACCCTATTCGGGCATTTGCTGGTTTGGCACAATGGTAACCGGAATTGGGTGAAAGTATGGAATCACATGCACCACATACTACGTTAAACTTCGCTGATCTATAATTGAACACACTGTCGTTTATGCCAAATAACCATCTTACCTGCATTCTATGGTCACAACGAGAATGAAATGGAGGTGTTGGAATTTATTTATTACAGATACATCACTATGTACATTGTAGTGGACAAGTGGGTATGCGCTAGACCCTCGTCCACTAACAA
>LUCH01018737.1:0-11889 GCA_013368495.1 Paragonimus heterotremus | reverse complement strand
CTGTCTATGATGATGATGAAGTACCCGATGTTTCGCTACGATGATAATCCCTACGCTGATGCAGCTTTGTGCAGATTCGAAATACTGGTTTTTCACCATGGTCTACATAATCACCTGATCCTAACCAGTTAACTACCTCTGGGATAACATTTGATAAAATGACTATGAGCACTGTCTAGATGAAGATGTCTCTGCATTAGAAATTAGCGCACCCAGAGTACAACGCAACGACCTTCACTTGTACACTACCAAGAAATATAACATTCAGAATGACCCATTCAATTCCTGATTGACCTAAATATCCTTTGCGTTACTTCAGTCAGCACGACCCTATACACAAGTTCGGAAAAGTAAGCTGAATCAACCACTAATATAGAAGGAACTAGAAATGACTCATATTCCTAAGTACACGTGATGGTCTAATAAAATAAAAGCAAAAGCGGAAATTTAGAAGTAGTGGTTTAGACCACTCAAAGATTACACATTTTTGAATGAGTGATCATAAACGCGAAAAAGACACTACCCTCTTTGGCTCGGACGTTTCCTTTCTTCATAAACTGAAATCAATCAGTCGTTTTGGTGGTTAGCCTGTAAACGAACAAACATCTACCACGATTCCATAAGGGGTTCAGAGAGATTTTTGTGGATAGTTCATTCCACGTACCATCACGGCTGACTGGTTTCAGATTACTGGAAAAGTAAGTGTCACAACAAAGAAAAGTAATTCACATATCTTCCTATAACCCTGACGACCGTAGTCTAGTGGATGTGTCTGGACTAAAATCTTAAATTGATTCACTGACCTTGGGCCCGATTTCTCAACATGCGCGTTGTGCAAGGTCGAAACAGCTATCCGCCATTTCGATGAAGGTTACAGAGACTAACTGTTTGCATGAATGGATGGCCAGAGTAAGTCCAACCTGTGCGAACCTTACACGTCCTCGTTCTAGACTTGCTACACTTTAATGGAAGCGCGCTAGATGAATGTAGACTCACCCAAATAGACTCCACTAATCTGTCGTTTCTGACGATGAAGATGACGTTGTATAGTTGAACCTGCCGAGTTCCAAACAACCTTACAGGTAGCCCTCATTCGTTAACCCGACCAAGCAGGATTCTATCGATCTCCGCAGACTTAACCGTAGGGACCAAAAAAGTTGACAATCTTGAATCATTAAGTAGTAAGGCAGAAGAGAGTCAATAACGGCATGGGCAAACGGATATTTGTGAGATTAATGTATGGGTTGTAACCAAGCCAACTGGAAGGAGTAGGTTGACCTTTCTGATGACACCAACGCGTGCGCAAGCCACAAAGGCTTTCTGGAATAATGTTAGCTTCTAACAGATTACAGAGGGAAGGATCGAAAACTCCCAAACCATAATCATTTATTTCAGCCCTGTAAGAGCGTCCACGCCTGTATACAATACTGACTGATTTGCACAATCATCTGACCTTAACAATGTACTGTATCCTTGGTACAACCTCAAGCTAATGATTCTCGTGACCAAAATAACTTACCGTTTGTGTGTCCGAAATTGGTGCATGAAATAAGAACACACTGTGGAGCTTATCAGTGGCATGTGAAGGAGAATCGGCACAGGAAGGTTCACAAAATCTAAACTAACTGTAGAGAATGGATAGCCGAAATTATGCTCCGAACAGTTACCACAAGCCAAATCCACCTGGAATGGACTTCTGTAAATTACACATATTGCGCTGTCCATTAATTCGTTCAGTTGATCACGACGTTGACGACAGGTACACATGGTGACCAATCAGACGAAACCATAGTGAAGGTGGAGATTAATATGAAAATACGTGTGGTTACTATGGCTCGAACATCACTCGGAGCTAACTACACAGTTCGTATTCCGATTAATCTTTTCCGTTGGTGCCTTTCAAAAAGAGGTATTAACTGTGAGTTTTGCACCTGCTAGTCAACAGCACATATCTTTATTACGACCGGGTTTTGAATTCCCGTGAAATCTTTGTAGGGCTGCCATGTGAGCCAGTGCGACGCTGATTTCACATTGGGCACAACCGAATCGTCACATCAAAACGCTAAGCCACATTTGTTTATCAGTAATGATCAGATTACCTAACTTTTTGTTAACCAGAACCGACTAGGATTTCCGGTCAAACCTAACTCCAGGAGGTCAGTAAACTTGCTGAACAATGTGTTCGACAAGGGCATTCAGTAAAGGCCGCCAAAAATCGATCGACACCGAGAAGTTGGTGTGGTGAATCTAAAGAAAGTGCCACGTTATTTTCAGAAACACTCCGCGACAGCTGATCGATACTGATTATCTATATGCAGTGTTGTCTAACAGTGTGCGCGATTGGTTTGACCAATGAAACATGATGATGCTAGCGCGAGCTTTCGTCGATAAGGCGAGTAAAATATAATTACACATTATGCATCATTGTTATCCCTGGTTACAATACCTCTTGGTCACCACATCAGACAACAGACTTGGGGAGCACTGAAACAATTAGGCAAACAGCCTTATCAATAAGCAGCCAAGCACGCATTCATGATGTGATAGTTGTATATGGTTGTCTAGCTGATAGATGTGTTATCTAAGTTAAGTGTTTCAGAGGCTTATGGACTTCACGTTAATAGAGAATGACATTTACTACGACAGAACAAGCGCAATCGAACGGCAAATTTTTAGCCAACTAGGTGATCAGACCCCGTGAGCGCCGACAAACACGTCGGCGGGATCATTAACCGTTATTCGATTGAACGGTCTACGTGAGCATCCGTGTGGTATCCAGTGAAAGTTGTGGTGGCCGTCAAACCGTAACATTTTACAGAGTACCATACGCATACACTTGATGGTAATCAGGTCTGAAGATGTACAGAACAATTCAAAAGTAGCCTGTGTTTTTCTTTCAGAATCCGGGCTCGCGACATACCAGAACACGTATGCACATCATAAGCACACTCGGTCAATAAATAACTCAGACCTCCGACGGAATCGACTGACGCTTTCTCCTACATCGCAGATGCTCGATCGATCGGCCGGAGTTCAAACATTTTCTCAAAAATGCAGACGACTATCAAAACGCACAGTACAGGTAGGGCCGATCAAAACAGGTTTTCCGGCTTTTTATAAATCACACAAGGATCTTTAATCAGATTATTTGAAATTAAAGTAGTTACAAAACTGCAGTGCATGCTCACCTTGAGTCAAATCGTCGAGTTTTATCGCCCCAATGTATCCAAACTGTCTTAGGTCATAGGGGATTTACGATAGTGATAAATAAATTGTCGTGACGCACTTTTACGAAAATCAACTATTGTGTGACACTACTCACCAGTAGCCACGTATGACCTACAAAGAATACTACAAGCGGACTGAACGTACGAAAATAATTTTGAAGTACGAACACCGAGCTTTTGACATACGGTGCAAGGCGGACAACTGAGTGTGAATTCCAATCAATTCACGAAGTCCTATGATTAGTAAGCCTCAGGTTCACATCGATGTGTTTTTGAAACTAACCGTGGACCAATAAGAACCAATGAGAACCTCGTAACAGAACGTTGTGAAAAAGAACCAAAAAACACAATCAAACACAAAAACTTACGCCACTGTGCAACGCGTCCAGCTGTTGTTTGCTATTTCCACCTCCGATGATAAGCAACTCGCGTGGGCAGGGGTCCTTCAAGTAGCGCTTGAATTTTTTTATCTGGTCACAAGTTTGTTCAGCAAGCTCTCGCGAAGGCTTCGCGTAGCCAAGCGGACACCGAGAACAAACGTACGAAAATTGCAAAAAGAATAACTGCAGTTAGAAGATCGAACGCGAAAGCCTTGTTGTAAGATCCTAAAAGTTAAAACTCAGTAAATATGTTCGCTTCAAAACTGTTCACACCCATGGCAGTAACAAAAATCTGCTACAAAAAAATGGCTACCCTTCCGACTTTTGGTCGAAAACACGATCGTCACTGAGACCGTGGGTAAGAAACCGGTACCAATCGGTTTGCCATTCAAAAGTAAGAGCGTAACACAAAGAAGCAACCGTTAATTTCATAACTTTCTCAGGTCTAAAGAAACTTCCGTGTTAGAAGTGAAACACCATCAACAAAGCAAACTACTGATTGTTCACAAGTTGATCTGAAATTATGAATACTCAACTGGTCTCAAGCAAATTGCAACAAATAAGACAACCGTCAATATTACCAAACGCCCGGGAGACATTCCCAAAATGAACATTACAAAGCAGATTTGTCACTGTCCATAATCGACCTGAGCCGGAATAACAATGGTTGTCCTCGGCCAATCTGCGCTTGAATGTTTATACTCTAGTTGACGCCCAGGAGAATGTGTATGTCAAATGACTGGCTGTTTGTGTAAGCCGACCAAAGCATACCATTTTGCCTGGTTAGACAACAATTTAACTAAAACTATCAGCTGCACAATGGCCGCACATCTTGCCGGGATGGACCACCGAGTTGACCCCAAATAGGCACTCCGTGTAATCTACGAAGTTCCGACTAACCACTTCAAGCCAGTCACACAACGAATGCTAGCCGCCGCTGAATCGACTGTTATCCCACTACACAACGTTGTTCTTTGTTCTCATAAGTTTGTACAAGCCTTGTGATTACTGCGACTAAAGATCACATCGCTGTTCTCCATTCCCAACCAGTTAAACCCCGAAACTCTGCAACCTAATTGTGACTGTGGGACTGCATATTGCGCATCATCAACTTTGATGGTTCGCAATCGAAGTGATTTACTCCATATTCGATCGTAATTATGTTACAATTCGCAAGCATCGATGATGTTCTAGTTACCTTTCGTTCTATGCTACAAAAAGCTGGCCCGAGTTCGTCAACCGTATGCTAAACGTTATCGTCCGTCACCGCCATATTCAATTAGAGTGATCATCAAAAATGGAGACTGAGCACAACATATAACAGTACGTATAACTAACCTCCATAATTAATGCCAACGGTGCATTCGGTTTCGGAACAAACTGACTCACGGAAGAAGAGCCTAAAGACGAAACAGACAAAGAACAAAGTCACAGGAGTAAATTGAAAAAACTAGACAACTTTCAATGGAAGTCCTACTGATCAGTGGATAACCTGAAGCATGGTTTAAATAATTCAATCGTGAGAGACAGAGAGAGAAACTTCCATCCAAAAAGATTCCTAAAAAGCAAAGGTACCGGAATTTGACTTTCGAAGGCGGCCAGTACATCAGTACTGATGTAGGGAGAAAGTGGTGAATGGCCATAGACTGTAAACCTCCGTCAGTGATTATCGCTTTCTACTAATCACAGAGTTTGCCGTGTTTCCGGTTGTAATTCTTTGGACCACTCAGATTCCCAGTTAATTTATCAGTTCACCTGTAGCTACATTTCATAACAGTGGAGGGTCAAACACCATTTGACTTGGCTGTTGCACGCTAGGACGCAGCAAGTACTAGTAACGCAGTATCTGATGAAGAACCCGACATTCTTTGTTCAGATACACAGCGTGGTAACAGGTGAGTGGACAGACCTAGTAGTACTCGTTGAAAACGTGATCGATTAAACGGCGTCCGTAAACTGTTCCCTTTCAATAGGAGCTGAAACAGTCAGCTTAACCGGCGTGAAATTGAAACCAATCTGTTTCAACAATATTGTTGGTGAAAATGCTGTATGTATCGGGGCCAGAGACAGGTGAGGGCAAAGCCAGTATGAGGATGATGATCAACAAGATTAAAAGTGTTTAAAGGTTTCGTGATTTCCCACCAACGCTACAAACCCAGTGAACACTACACCTTAAAATATGGGGTGAAACCTTTATGGAACAACTGTAAAAAATGCCCGGAACTTCAAAAAGCGATGTGTATTAGTCGGACATACTTGTAAAAGTGGACACGGCCACATTACCGGCTTCCGCAGCATTGACGGCCAACCAACCCTTCGGCGGGGGATGCGAAAACGCGGAATCACCAAAATTAAATTTGATTTCCGCATTCTTTAAGCAAACCGAAGGAAATAGGCCGGTAGAACGCATTGCAGGGGGAACATCGTAAGCTTTGGGGAATACTTTACCTGTAACACACAAATGTACAATCATAATGGCCACCTATAAGAAATGACCACAATAAAACAGGAAAACAAAAAGAGTGGCTTCGAAAACAAACGAAATACACAGTAAGGATTGTCAGAGTGATTAAGTGAATGGAAACAAACAAACAGTGTGGTTATGGAGCGCTCGTGGAAAATGTGCTCACTGCCTTTTATCAACAAAACAGAAAGTCGTTCTGTATGTGGAAGTTCATTCATACTTAGTAGAAGCTTTTGCATTCCAATCGATTTTCTGGCGGTCCTAATTCGAAAAGTATTGGGTTCGAGCTTATCTTTTTTTTAAGTTCAACGGGCGACTTCATTTCTTATGCTCATTACACAGCCGCTGTCAATCATTCGATGCGTACTCACTCTAGAGACCGACTTTTTAACCCACCGTGATAACGGTTGGCACACTCACTACGCTGTAAGTGACTTGACTTGATAACAGAAAACAGCCTGTTGATAATTGTTTTGTACACTAATAAGTAGCTGAAGGTTTGTAAGAAATCGGAACAATTTCACTACCATGGAAAGTGCTGCTGCTCTCCAAAGTGACTAACCCAGAAACCTAAACTACGGACAATCGAGTATACTGCAAGTGAAACCGAGGAAACAGGAGACAGGCAACGTGCATCAGGACAGTGAGCGGTCGGAGATTCGAACGATTCCGACTACTATAACAAACGGCCGAAAGACGTTAGCGTGTATTCCACCAGTGTTGTAGATGCGAACAGTCAAAATCGAAATAACAAATAGTTGGAATATGTGGTATCTTGACAGTGTCCAGGCTGTGCGATCATGACAAGTTGTACATTGCTTATATTGTTAAAAGCCATGTAAATAAATCACTATGGGGTCATAAATGATAGCAGATAATTATTGCTACAATATAAGGATTGAAAACATCATGAATTTCATAATGGCAGCAGTGCTAGTGGTGCATAGTTCTATGTAAACGGAAACAATGAAGAATGACAAACATACCGTTTTTCGACCAGTAAATTGACATGTTGTCCAGATCAAGAAAACATCCAACAACATCTCCAATGCCGAATGACTCTCCGTAGGAATCAAACTGACGTCGATGAGACATTTTTCCTGTCCCACCGAAACCGAAGCTCTCGGCATCCGTACCGACATCATGTGCAGCTCGCAGAGTAGACCAACCGACACGACACAACCCTTCATCAGTGATTGCGGCTTCGTAGTAGTATCGACCTTACAAACGAAAGCCATGTGAAACAAAAATTATGCTTAAAACTCAATGCAAAATGTCAGCAAGAAAATCACAAACAACACGGTTAAAAGACGAACATTTGTAGCAGTACGTATTAGCTAATTAGTACTCAACAATCAAAACATTAATAGTTGCAAATGAACATGTAAAAAGCCCGAGGAGAATAATGGTAAAGAGGTGAATATCAAACAGAATGACCTGAATGTGACATTCATTATGGATAGGATTCAATGAAGCCTAAGGTTCACAAATAACTGTTTTTGAGTACACAGCATAGAGTTGAAGCAGATTACCATGATGGCTTCAATAAAGTGTAAAAATCGTAGGTTGTGATGGCGCGCCATGATCGTAAAGGCTGACGTAACGCAAACGTTTTGATCAGCTGACAGGAAATGTCGTCCGACCCACGAAGTCGGGAGCATATGACTGTCTGACTGTAGTATCAGGTTGTAAGATCCGTCTGTGAATCCACCTAAGTACAAGTTCCTTCAATCTTGAGGTCGAGGATATATCCGTTCTCTCCATGTAACATTTTCCACAGTTCCAAGAGAGTTCATGGATGTGGCGTGATCTGGTATAAGCAATAGGTCAATCTCTTTTGACTGAATGCATAGATGATTTGTACGGCTGATTAAGTACTTCAATGAAGAAACAATACGTCGGGTTGTCCGCAACATTGCAAATCACTCATAGGAGGTAGCCAGCTCATCAGTTTCACTGCTTTTGGGTCTTGGTTCAAAGTGGCGTCCAATGGGAAATCCGATACGATCATCCCTCTCTAACGTCATTGTGAGTATTTTCGATTCTCGTGCAACGCATTCAGTAGGTTCGGGTAAACAAGCCCCATAGCAAGCAACGCTTATGCTTTATTCGGTCAAAACTGGTGAAGAGTATATATTGGCTAAACCATGTTGACTTTTAGGAAAAGCTACCAGTGTTCGTCTTTGGCTAGTTTGTTTAGATTTGTTTTAGATTTCACAAGGAAACTAGCAGACGATGCGAGTCTAAGAAACTTGCAAATACTAGCTAGAGTCACACAAAATTTATGAAGCTGCATTGAATAGATAATCATTTGCTAAATTTACAAAATCAGGTAAACCACAAACAGAATGATGATCAAATGGCCCAAAAGGAAATGTTAAATTTCATAGCACTCATATGGATTTAATTCCAAATGGAAGTTTCTAGTCAATAAGCACACGGAATGAACAAAAATAGATTGAGTGAAAAACAGTTGAATATCAAGGCTGAAATGAGATATTTTGCTCCAGATCGCGGTGCGTGTCATTTACGTCGAACGTTCCATCGTCACACATGGTACTAATGGGACTTGTTCTATAGCGTGACATTCAGGTTGCCACAGCGCAGCACATCCGAACCACTTCTGCCTCGAGTTCAAGGAAAAGCAGAAACGGTTGTGATATGGAGTATCAGCCTGAGAGTCTGTATTATTGGTCGTATCCACCACTGTTCTACATTTACGGTCCGTAGGAATACAGATTGCGTTAGTAGGAAACCAGGGGAATTTAAAATGCCTACGAAAAAAATCATTCTTTCAACTGGGAAAACCTTATCCATCTTGGAAAACAAAGGCGCTCATAGAAGAGGGCTGTTTCACATTCAGTGATACGTTTCGTGTCATCAATGAACTAGACAGCAAACCGGGTTCATGAGGCTGTATCGCCTGTCATCGCCGGTCTAGCTACCTAGCATGACTCCGTTCGAGTTGGATAACAGTGAGGTACATGGATTGTAGTTGTCCAGAAAGCGTTACACAACAACTAGCTTAGTCATCCTAATGTTGCCACAGTGATGCTCATAGGATCAGTGATTAAATGAATGAAAGCTTCGGCTTGAGGCACGAAGAAAGTATGTTTAAGCTTAGTTCAACCTATCCCAATCAATAGCAAACACCGAAACTTGTCATGGCACAGTGTTGCGTTAAGTGGAGAGCATGAGTAAAAAAGAAACCTTAATCACGTAGCAGTTACTGGATCATATATAGATTGGACACTATCAGTTTGTCCAAATCTGTGTAGTCAGTAGTCGAGGTAACAATGTCGGGATGACAAACACAGGATAACAGGTTCGAGCCCGGTTGATGTGACTTCTGGCGAGGTCCGAGCAGCCTGAAAGCACCTAATCCATTTATGTGCCATACGGCAGCGAATACCACGTGATATAAAGTTAGAAGGTAAGCTGTAAACAACGCACTAAATTATCACCTGCGTTCTTCACGCCGAGAGTGGCCCTTGCACCGTGCCATCCACCCGGATCTCGACTTTGACAAAGAAGTCCGTTCGCATCAATGGCCATTGCTTCCGTTCGATCGTACGCATTCAATTTGAATATCTGCCGAACACCCGCAGAGGAGTGAGCATGCTTCCCCTATACACCAGTTATTACTATGATTGCCTTTAAAGGAAGACTTGCGTGTTTATTCGTCTGTAAGTCCTTCAGAGTTTCGTAGACGATTTGAAGAACCGGAAGACAGAAGGCCCCAGTCTTTCCACTACCAGTCTCGGCAGCCATGAGCACATCACCTCCACCAAGTATGAGTGGAACAGCTTCACCTTGAATATCAGTTGGAAGAATCCAATCCATTTCTTGAACTGCCTTCGACAATTCGGGCATAACTCCCATTTCTCCATATAAAAAGGATGGTAAAAATATTACGGGTGTTCAATTCGAAAGATATATACACTACATATTAGTGATATCATGTATATATATATATATGACTCATGAAGGATATTAATTGAAGATCAAAGGCCTCAAACGTTAAGGTAAATCACATTGGCAAATGCGCCCCAACCAAGTAAACTAGTGTGTGTTGGGCGCTGCCCCATCTATGTCGACAATAGCAGAGTTCGTTCCAGTATGTGATGAACGTGCACTGAAACTTACCTTAACTACAGATACTGTGAAAATACCTAGTAATTTGTCATCCAGTAGACCTCACCAAATGTGTGAAACCATCTGTGCAAGTAACAATCACCCTTTGCACCAATTCACAGAAAACGCCTAATCAAAATACAAGTATTTAAGATTTGGCGTTGCGGTCCCAGTTTGTGAACTGCAAGGCGCCGGTATTTATGCGTGGAGTGGCTGAAAAAGGTCAGAAAACCGGAACCTAAACCAACTGCTGCATGACTGGCAGTCGATGTAGTTGCTGCGAGGCTATTTTGAACTCACGAAGATATTTTGTTCACAGCTATAATGCGCAGAAATGCCAATTATAATGTACCAGTGAGATCCATCTACCTTGAACAAGAGGCACGAAGCACGAGGAATGAAACATCGTGAGAAAACTTGAATTGATATCGAGATAAATAAAAGTACAAATTGAACTCCACTCACAACTGACTGCAGATTTCATGTTTACCCGGACTTTTCGACCAGTCACCTTCAAAAAGAAACAGAGGACTGAAGTCCTGCTTCCGTTAGAGTTCGCCAGTAGTGCATTTCCTTATTGCCAATGAAATGTAAGCTCCGCTCCACGTAGTCATAAAGCAAGAGTGTAGACCATTGAGTCACTAACTGATCATGACGGGGATATGCACTAGTGACGACCTCTACTTTATCAAGACGGAAACTGCAGTCTAAGGCTTCAATTCGAGAGAAACTGGCCGAAAAGTCCGTGTGAATGTGAGAACTGCGATTAGAGGTAGGCGATGTTTAAACTAAATTGATTAAATTCTGCACTACTTATCAGCAATACAGAAATGCAATCTAGAAAACTTAAAGCGCAAAAGGCATGGATCACACATCCAAGCTGAATACTTTCAGGTCAATCAAGTCTAAACGAGAACATGTCTGGTGATCGGAGATCTAGCTCATTACCACATGACTACCGCACTCATAGTGTAATCTGGTCCCGCTCATGGCCATTTCTATACACTGGCGGCGTCAACACCCAGAAGAAATGATCCTAATTAGATGTTACGGTAATGTACGTGCACCACAGAGTATAATTAACGGCCATATCGTTCAAAGTCGTAAATAAGGAGATAAATTCAAAGGACGATCAATGTTCTGAAACAGTAGCCAACTTACCGGTTTCGAATGCCGTACCCATCAGAATGTGTTACGCGATGAACAAACAATGAGAATCAACTGTGGGCTGTAAAATGGATAGACAGTCAAAAGAGGTGTGGCCACGCAAAAATAATCATTGCTACCATCAGTATCACAACAGCCATGAGCCTGACCAAAAGGTACTGTGGCTCGAGCCGTCGCTCACCGCGAAAGTGACGCGGAATATCCTAGAAGAAAACGTTATTGAGGAGGGCAAAAGAAAATAATAAAACAAGACTAGGCGGAAGAACTAGAAATGGTATGGGTACAGGTACACCACTGACTGCGATACACCGCCATCTCAGATAGCGTCTCTACCTAGCGACACCTGTCCAGTCTGCTAAGTGGAGCAGTAAGGGTCTTCATATTTCGTAACCACGTTGTTGCTTGACGACCATGTAGTTTCACGCAACTGGTGGTGATCTTAGTATATAATGTCCGGTACGGTAAACGATCAGATGACATAGGAAGTAAGTGAACAACCACCGGAAACTGTGAAACG
>LUCH01018736.1:0-12044 GCA_013368495.1 Paragonimus heterotremus | reverse complement strand
GTAGAAACGCTCTCTTATCATGGAATCCCGACATTCTTCGAGAATGACGAAATCGGATATTGTGAAAATTGCCACAGGTGCTGACGATTATGGCGTTATCAGGGCTGATCCCGCTTCTGCTATCCAGCAATTTGACACCAAACGGTCAAACATTTCTCTATCGCTCGAGGCTGCAGCGATGTCCCGTTAACCCTTTCCACTTTCGAATGAGAACCATCCTTCTACTCAGTAAATCATGGTCCGCGTCCGGCTCAGCTACATGGATATTGTTTTCTGGATGGGCCCTAGCAGTGTGGGTGTAGTTGGATGATGTAGAAAAAGAACCAATAACTATTATTGCGGACACGGTCGCAGATGTAAGAGAAAATGGTTTGGGCCTTGAGTCGGTGCATCTGAGCTGGGATTTAGTCACGTCAGTGTTTCTAAAAAAAACAGCGTAGACCCCACACTGCCTTTTTCACTCCAAGGTACCTTACTTATTACAGTTGTTGAAAGCTCCGTAGCAGATAAACGACTCGTTGTCATGGCTAAACTATATGCGGTTTCTATAGACGGGTAACTGAGAATCGACGCTCGCGACTCAGCACCCACTTCAACTAGCGCTGGCGTTTCGTTTGTAGTGCTTGCCCTACATTTAAGCGATACTGCTACCTGTTGTGTTGACAGGTACAAACTAGAGTCAGAAACGTTGCTGTTGAGAGTAGCGGTTGCCCGTCTGGGTAACTAATACACAGCGCAAAGGGCTTTCAAACGACTGTCCAGCGAATCTACACTCAACGCAATTCAGTTGGGCACAGTCTAGAGTGGCCGCCATCAGAACTCGGCAAAACTCCAGGGGGACGCCGGAGCAAGAAGTTTGTGATCAGGCGTCACAACAGAAATACTGAAAAACGTAGCATTTTGTGCGAAACATCGCAGAACATACAGATATGCCTCTGATGTTGGTGATAAGACTGACCAACAGTAGTGATAAAGAGAATTCTGGCTTTCACATCCACCGGATAAGATTTGGTCGCTGTTGCTGTTGTATACACTTGCTATGACACTGCAGATGTCCCGGGATTATTTGTACATGCAACGTCCTGTCATGGGGTGTAAGTAATCTCGGCTATTGAGGACTCCGGGCCCATCAAAATGTGTAATTACGTCATTTCTTATCTATCGTTCAGATCACGTTTTGAGTACGCATAAAGCGTTCAAACTAGTATCTAACTTGCCTGATAGACTTACGCTTTCAACAACTGCAGAATGCAGTATGCGTTCACACTGGTAGCTGCTGCTTCCTAACCATCGTCATCATAAACAGTTTGGAGAATAAACACATGCGGAAAGTGATGGAAAACGTGGATTTGAATCGTTTGGTATACATGGTAAACATCATCTTTGATTCCGAGGATTGTCATTTTGATTGAAATAATTTTTGCATCGTGATAGATACTTGGCGTTCTAAACGTCACAGTGTAATTGGCTGAGAGGTATACCCTCGGTGATTGGCAGGCAGTTTGATCTCATCTGTTTCCGTATATTGTTCCGTATGTACATCACGCAACCTCAATGTGGTTTGTAACAATGCAGTAGAGTGGATAAAATTTACTCCTGAAGATTCTCGATGATAAACCGGGAAATAATACCATTTTCTTGTGCCGTTCCATATACACCGAAGATGGGAACAACCCTAAGATAGCGTCTTTTCCAACCATTGCTAAGAGCGACGTTCCATCGACGAGTATCTACGTGAAATCTTGCAAACATGGAAAAATAGTATAAATATCGTGTAGACAAGGAAACTGGAAAAGTTGTCATATATGTTTCAGTATCAAATGTGTTAGTGTTTTCATTGAAATGCAAAGCCAACGCTGTATGATTATATATTTCCATTCCGGACACATCCTTAAAACGCCGCAAAATGAAGCACTCTCAGGCTGAAGGATGACGTACTTCATGTCGAAAATGGTAATGATCGTATTTATAAAAATTGTGAAAGTGAGCTAACGCGAATACCGGGTTATTTTCTCGAAACTGGTGGAAACATTTTTCCTCACCAAACCAGTATTTTTGGGGCTTATTCGATGTATTCCAATTTTTCCTTTAACGCAATTCATTCACAATTGATGCACTGTGGGTACTTTGCCCGGAATTCTGATTTTGAAATTACAAAAATATTTTAAAATCGAGGATTCGCGTCAAAATGGCTGTGTTGCCTTTTGAAAGACCTTCAAGGCCACTCCTGTGAAACTGTCTATTGCCAAGCTCACTACTTATGTTCCAATAAAAGTCCTCATGAATATTGTATAATCGAGCTGCCCTTCCTGAGTTTCGTCCAAATTCTAGTGGATATATATATTGTTACGTTTATGACGTCGATTTTCATTATCTTCTACCTTCAATCGTCCGACATAACGTAGAATGCAACGGTGTTTTATTTTCCCATTAATCCGTATCTCGTTGAACTACTGCATATTGCTTCCTAACGTCTTTGGAAGATTGAAACCCAAAAGCCCTCAGGCGGCAGAATTCTCAAATTTTCGGCACTGAAGCGCGTCACGAATTTTCAACATTCTCGACAGCTTGAAAAACGTTTAACTGGAAGGTAACATAATTATTGGCAATTATCCGTTTCACGCGATTCGCTTTGAAGGTCGTTCAGAAAGCCGGAAATTTCGATTTTGAAATTTCAAAAAATATTTAAAAATCGAGGATTCGCTTCAAAAGGACTGTGTTGCCTTTTGAACGACCTGTGAGATGGATAATTGCCCGTATTCCTTCCTTGCAGAAACGCTCAACTTCGCGTGATTTTGGGGACATAACTGAATTTGTATTTTTTCACCACATTGCATTTGTATCACACCGTACACGAAATATCGGGGTACTTCCTAATGAAAGCTATGTCGACAGGTTTGTTGGTTGGTTGTACATCTGGATTATATGTTCAGCCTGTTTCCATGACAGTATTTTCGGTGGAAAACAGTCTTCTTTTTCAGGCGGCTGTCTTTTCCTTCGGTATGGTGCGAACATGGGTACCACGTCCCACCGTATCATTGTCAACGTACGTATTGTTTTGTTTATTGCTCATCGACTATGCTCGAAGATAGCTAACCATGTGTTCGCGAGCCAATGTTCACTTAGCTGATGGACGATGACCATGTTGGGTGCTCGTTATTTAGCCGACGAAAACATTGATTCCCACTTCCACCATTTCAGCTACAACCCTTCGATCTTCGTATCATGGATGCATACGATTCTGATGACTTGGTCTGTTTCCGCCGGCTGCAGAATTCATTGACAGCTGCCAGTATGTTATCTCGTCTTTGGCCAGAACTGAAGGAGATCACTATAACTTATCCACAACGGTCTAACTAAACGTTCATTCTGATTTCTCCCGTGTTCTACTTATCAACGTTGGTCATAGCTTGGGTAAAATGGACAGAGCATTTACTGGTACTATACATGCTGTAAACTTAAGCGTCGACCATTGCTTAAGTCAACTGGGCGAGGCAGCTGTTGACATGAATACATAGAATGTCGCAGCCGAACACCGCATGGGCTACCCACATTTGCGCAGCCATCTTATCCATAACGAATGTTTTCACCGCGATGTGATAGCCCATCATTTCCCGAAAAATTTGGAAGTCTATGTGATGCAGCATACTTCTCACTACGCACATGCACGTCACTAGTAGCTGATATAACCCCCAGCTTCGAACATAATAATATAAATTTCTCAACGCATTTTCGAGAAACACGCTCGCATGCGTGTGATCATGACAGACAATTATATGCAGTACAAAGCAACAAATGAATATATAATAAGCCAAACATGAAATCGGTCGGTAAAAGAAGATGTAATCAGAGGAGAAGTATCCACAGTCTATAATGTTTGATGTACACACAAGGAAAGAAGACAGTTCGCCTGTGCTACAGATTCAATTCAAAGAATCAGATGTTACATTAATTTGCTTTTTACGAGGTTAGGTAAAGACGACCTTTCAAATAGTTTAAGGTCACGCCGGGAGATAAGTGCAAATGCATCTTCGAAGGATTTTGTTGTTATTTGACGTAACTGCAGTCGAAAAAATAACGAAATGATTCCAGTTGAGCGGAAGAGGACGGGAAGTTTCAAAATCTGGCGAAGAAATGAGCAGACTCTGGCGCGGGACCTCTGCGACTACCGGAGAATGTCAAAAAGTTGAAAATCTCGCTAATCACTCAGCCAATATGGGAGTTTAAGCAGGGATTCATCGTGAAATTTTTCCTTGCATAACGGATGCTTGTGGGAATAGGAAAAAGAGCGCAATATCGTATGTTAAATGGGAAAATGGGAGGTAATCACAAGTGATATGAAGGCTAATGTAATCGTTGTGTTTTTTGGCAGAAAACTTTACCCGCCATTAATACTTTTGTGTTTTTCCAATGAAGTATATACTATTGGCAAGTAATTGTTATAATATTTCGCGATGATTGAGTAACCAGCAGCTACTTCTAGGATGATTATCACCTGATAACCAGAACTCAGTCCGAAGTTTTGACGTCAGTTTTCTATCGGGCCAATGTTTAAGCTATAATCTAAACTTCATAGCCCACAGCAGCTACTAATGGTTAATTGGGTGGGTTTCGAGGCAGGGGGACAACACAAGATATGAATTGGGGTTTTAATGGGTTTGATATGTATTTTTAACATCGGTTTATTTTATAGGGTCAATATTTAAGGTAGAATATCTACTTCGTGAAACGCAACAGTTACCAATAGCTGATGGGGAAAGTTTGAGGCAGGGGAGACAACGCACGGTGTGGATTGAGGTTATAAGGAGAATATATAATTTAAATGAGGTGGTATTTTTTCTCACAGTTTCCTGTGGAGCATTTTTATATGCCAACCAAGTTAACGGTCAATACCGTCTACCATTAATTATAGCCTGATCGATTACCAAAGTCAACAGGTTATTACGAATGCAAATATATATATATATATGTGTGGAAAAGTGTATGTGTGAGATAGTCTTTTTTTATCCTAAGTACAACTCTATATAAGTGACGCACATGAATAAAACGATGCGGTTTCTTGAGGGCGCATAGCATCGAATGCCAGACGGGGTGTGAGTAATCTGTGGATACGTAGTAAACAGTTTCGGGCAAACTGTTTTAAATGGGACCCCGGATAGTAATACCGGCTACATACCCTTATCCTGCTGACGGCTAAATGTACTCCGGACAACATTCAAAAAGGCCATCAGAAGATACATAAAATTTGAAGATTGACAATATGTTTGATGATGTAAGCAAGCTGTCTAGGCTCTTCTAAAAGCGCCAAATGCTGTTACTGGCTCTGAGTTCAATCGGAAGTCTAAGCCAAAGATAAGGATATTCTGCAATAAAGAAGTTGGCTCGTATCTTCTCCGAGCTAACGGGGTTGGCAAAGTAGAACCTTTTTTCCTGAGACCATATGAGCAGCTGTGTTGGAACTGAACGGTGATCACTGTGGTGATGGCATTCGAGTGTATAAGTTTATACAGAAGTGTGAGAATCAATTGTAGTCTTTGTAGCTAAAGTGGATCATTACCACGTGTCTGACAACGTTCACTATAGGTGAGCGAGGTTGAATATCCTAATAAACAAGGTTGTGGTTGAGCGTTTGGATTTGACTATTCGGTCATGCCTATTGTGAGGTTGCTGGCGTTGTGGTTAACACGCCAATCTCACAAGCACGATGGTCACGGTGCAAATTCCGATCCGGACAAGGGTATGCACTACTGATAAGCTCTAATAAAAGCGAAACTAGAATCTAGTGCTTCCTCTCAAAGTGGGCTAGCCGAAAGGCTTATCTGAATGCAAAGGTTGCGATCGAGTGTAGGTGGTGTCCAATTTTGAAGCAATCTAAATCCCCTAGCCTTCACTACTGATTTGGTAAATGATCGTTGGAGATTTTCTAAAATAAGCCTGTCGAATTTGCGTACATGGTAGTAAATGAAAGTGCAATACTCGAGTTGAGGTCAAGCGCACATTCTGTAAACAGCCAACCTCGTATCTGGTAGACCGAATGTGTTTTGGATGCAGCCTATCGTTCTTTTAGTTTTTGCCACCTGAAAGCATACTTGTTCAGAGAAATTGAAGGAGTTGTAATATCATGGTACCAGATCTCGAACGGATGTTGCGGTGTCAATAGGATTACCATCTAGTGAGACAGACCCGTTGGGTATTTGGCAACCATAGATGATAATGTACGATTTGTTTGTTGAAACTGTCGTGAGCCATGTTTTGCGCCACGACTCCAATGATGCTAAGTCATGTCGTATATTTTGTAGACGTGATGCGAGGTTGCTGTGCTGGCAGAATGTGTAAACTATTTTGATATCGTCAGCAAACAGAAAGGGTTTGCCACGTTTAATAAAGTCGCATACGTCATTTATATACATGTGGAAGGGCAGTGGTCCCAGAACGCTTCCCTGAATTACCCCACTAGTCACTGGTTTTGGCGTTGAGCAGTGTTTCCCCATTTTGACAGTTTTCGTTCGGCCTTAATTATATGACAAATCCAGCTGTGTACGGCGTCTTATATGCCCAGGGATGTTATTTTCATTAACAGGCGCTTATGGGGTACACGATCAAAAGCCTTTTGTATGCTGAGGAGTATGAAAATGCACGCATTTACTGCATCGGCAGATATCGAAATACGGATCAAAAATTCCAGCTGACATGCTATGTAGAAGCGCTTACTAAGGGAACCGTGCTACAAAAGGTTTATGAGGTTTTGCGACCTTCACAATTCGACAACGGGCGCTTTTACTATCCTTTCAAACATTCTTGGGCAGATTGGTGCGTGGTTTATTGGACGATAGTTACTAACTTCCTAACTTGGACCACTTTCTTAGCGGGGCATCATAACCAACCTTTTCCATTGGGGAGAGAAGGTGCTGGATAGTAGTGATAGCGTGAAGAAGTTTAGTAATAGGATGGGTACATCCTCATCTCCTTGATTGATAGCGACTGGCGGGATACCACCATTCCAGAGTGGACTGAGTGCATAGTAGTATCTAATTGTGATCGGATACTCCTGACATTAGTCGAATATTGAGCAGAATTTTGGTTGTTTTCAACGGAGTGACGGGTGATTCTGTGTACGAGGAGACACAATGACATACTTGTGCCTGTTTTTCTCGTGTGTGGCATCAACATTCGCAACTTGTGGGAAACTTCTCAACAGCTCAGTCCGCGTTAGCTAGGCGAAACAGGTATGCGTATATCTGCTGCCTCTATCCCTCATACTGCGCACCACATCTATCTCATTAATCGCCGACAGCACCCCATCAAGTTTCTCTGACGTTCCGTGACCAGCCTTACGTAATAACCTGACTTGATATTGCAGGCTTCAATTTGCGACAGATGTTTCCAACATCAGCAGCTGTGGTAAACTTCCTGTAAACGTCCGCTACATACTGCTTAATGTCACCAGTTATTGTATTTTACTGGAGAAGACCCCTGCATTTGTTTAATTCACCGCCGATGAGTCCACAATTAGTAAAATGGGACTCATATAGCGGACATCTCAGGGGATGATTGTGCCCCAACTCGAAAGAGCTCACAGCTAGACAGGCATCTTTTCGGATCACATAAAATCGTCATCTGTACCATGTTTCGAGAGAATTGATTCGGCAAAATCAACAATAGTCTACACACTAAACAAGTCGCACACCCCTGCATACACTCTTACGTCTTTTGCACTCCGTACAACGATAATAAATGTGCATGGTTTTCAAGAAACCATGTCACCTTACTTTATCGCTCCTCAAAGCAGTTTTCGACCTACGGCTCGTCCCACGAACGTAAATGAAGCCCACCTCATCCATGTACCCCTGAAGACATTTGTGAAACTGTGAAAAAGTGCGAAATTCGCGATTCTCAAACATCGCATTGAAATTAGCAGCATAGTCCATTTACTGCAAATAAAAAGTAAATAAATGGTAACAAAACGACAGACGAATGACAAGCATGAAAAAAATCAAACATAACCCCAGCATTCTTTTGTTAACACTGTCACACGTAATCGAGCACAATAACAGTAGCCGTGCCGATTTTCGAAAAACAATTACGATAGGTCGTTTTCAATCAACGGTTAGTTAAAACAAACGGATATGAGTCCATGATGCAGATCTCGTTAATTTCAGTTTCCGCACCAGTTATCGAGCTACTAAAACGATTTTTCCAGGGAAATAATTTTTCCACACACGACAGCTCAGGAGCTCACGGTCTGCTACTAGCATTCAGGACTTCCAGCAGCAACTCATTGAATCCACTGGACACCAATCGAGCATCGGGACGCCAACAGACGTGAGCATCAATTATAGTGGTCTGATCAATCGAATGATAATAATGACCTAAAAATATGGCAGCACCAAACAAATAGTAACGATAGCGGGTAGGTACAAAAGGTAAACGTACAAATAAAACGGAAGACGTATCTGTAAAAATGGAAACGACTCAGATAAGTCGAGGTCACCTGTATTGAACAGACTGCCACAAGGATGAAAGACAGCGCCAGAAGCGATATTTGTTAGGCGACCGATAGATAATTCCACAAGCGACGCGAGCTGATGGACGCTGAGCGTCGATTGATCAGCTAATACGCGGAGTTAAAATATTTCACCTTCCAGTCACTTTCCCAGCGCAAAATTTCGCACGAATGAAGAGGACAGAGGTGACGCGCGATAACTAATAATAATAATAATAATAATAATAATAATAATAATAATAATAATCGCGTTGACGATTCAATTCAAAGAGTGATGGTGATGGTTTCAAACAAGTGTATGGATGAAGATAACAAAACGATAAATACAAAATAAACAAACGTGAATTATGAAATATAACTATGAATTGTGGACACTACATACTCAGTGCTTTGATTAGGAACGAAAAGCGACAGTGACGGATCACGCTGTTTAGGCAATCCCTAGACCACACCAGTTGAACGTAGTGTCGCAAACAGGTGTAAGTATTCTTCGGGTTCCAAATGTGAAACTAAACCAGGAAGCTAACGGAAAGTTGAAAATTGAGCTGCACTATCCCGACTAATCCGACCCGATGCCCATTCCGGCAACATGCACTCATTCAGAGGGAATTCTGTCAAATGTAGTTACACCAACGCCAACATTCTGATCAGCAGACTTGGTGAAATCCGTGCGCTTTGCCTCGCGAATAACTTCTTTATTATAGGGATTACTGAATCATGGCTCTCACCAAGCCATCTTGATTCTCAGCTCGATATAAGATACGCTGCTTTTTCGGAATGATAGAACAATGGGCAGAGGAGGCGGTGTTTCTCTTTATGTCTGCAATTCCCTCCTGGCTACTGTCCTGTCCCACCCAATACTCACTATGTTCCTGAATCTGTCTGGTGCTCCACTGCACTATCCAACTCTGATGAATTGTTAGCCGGCGTGGTATATCGGCCACGCTGCTCTTGCTTTGACCGCGATGAAGCAGTGTTGTCTGGACTCAGCTGCATCCCCTCCCTAGGATACTCACATATCCTAATAGTGAGAGACTTTAACCTGCCACAGATCGACTTCTAATCCTATTCGTACAAAGGCCCCGATGGTGCAGTGCCTGCAACATTTCCAGCCTCAGTTGCGGCTGCTGGCCTCGCGAAACATATGACCGATTATACAGGATGGCACGGGGGCCATGCTCCTTCCCGTCTAGACTGCATTCCCGCAATGAGGAACTAATGGTAGACAGCGTAACAGTGGGTGCCCCACTCGGCTTAGGCGACCAGGCCGTAAAAACCTCCGACTTAACCTGTAGTGCTGAGCTCACGTCCAAAACAAATGTCCCAAAAGGGAACTCCCAAAGAATTAGGGTGGATGCAATCAACGCGTACCTAGCTAATGCATCGTGGGACCAGGTTAACTCATCACTGTCTGTTGAGAAATGTGTGAACGTTTTACCAATACCATTCGCTCAGCAACAGATTACTCAACACCAGCCCACTCTACAACTCTTCGGAAACCGCAAAGGCAATTGCGGTCCCAAACGTTGGAAATCATCCACGATAAACGTCTAGCAGGGGCTTGGTTCCGAATGTCAGGGAATCAAGATGATCGTCATCTGTATGCGCAACCTCGAAGCCTAAGAACCAAACTAATCACGGAAGATCTACTAGATTTCCAGCGACAATTAACCCAGTGATTCGTCGGCAATCCTAAAAGCTTGCACACATTTGTCTCAAAACCCCGTAAAGCCAAAGCTGGTGTTCCCAAGCTAGCCGGCCCGCAAGGACTTACTTGCTCAGATGGCGAAGCTTCTGAAGTTCCGGCTGTGTTCTACGGTACTGTGTTTACTAACAGCGCGCCTAGCTACCCTGCGGCAGAAAGCTTTAATACGCCTGCAGAAATCTCCACAGTAGATACCACGGCGGATGCTGTACTAACGAAACTGCGGGGGATCAGAGCCACACTTCCCGGCCAGACTGTATACCTCTTCT
Organism: Paragonimus heterotremus; assembly: GCA_013368495.1. Classification (NCBI taxonomy): domain Eukaryota; kingdom Metazoa; phylum Platyhelminthes; class Trematoda; order Plagiorchiida; family Troglotrematidae; genus Paragonimus; species Paragonimus heterotremus. The sequence continues at coordinate 1,567 of LUCH01018736.1, read as the reverse complement.
AGTCCTTGTCCGTGGGGCTGAACAGTGGGCCTTCCCGCTTAGCGCCCTGTTTACACAGTCGATTACTTAAGGAACAGTGCCTGATAGCTGGAAATCGGCAAAAATCACTCCCATCTTCAAAGGTGTACAGCGCAGTCAGTCTTGTAACCATCGTCTGATTGCCCTCCTACCATGGGTATCCAGAGTCCTTGAGGCGTTAGTCCACGATTCTTCATCTGAGCATCTTTTGGCACAACCTTTTTTCTGCAGCGAGCAACGCGGCTTCCGACGCGGCCGCTAATGTACTACAAATTGGCTGTTAACTGTAGACCAGGGGACAACTGCTGCCGACAGATAAGAGGGGATCGATGCTGTTTACCTTGCTTTTGCCAAGGCTTTGATTGAGCGAATCAATCTGTTTTACCTGACAAGCTTCACCACCGTGGTGTCAAGGGTAACCACCTCCGCTGACGGAAATCTTACCAAACCGTTCCTATCGTGTGCAAGTGGGTTCCACTGTATATTCTACCAGACTGAGCCCAAGCAGAGTCCCACACGGCTTTATCCTGGGGCCACTACTCTTCTCTATCTTCATCAATGATCTGCTATCTGAAGTATCATCTCCACTGCTACTATTTGCCGATGATATAAAAATCTGGCGTTCAGTGTGTAACAGCACCGACGTGAGCGCCCTGCAGGCTGATATTAGTGCGCTTTATTAATGGTCTAAATCTAACTCCCTCGGGTTGAATACTAGCAGGCCCAAGGTCATGTATATCAGGCATAGACACAACCTCCCTAGATCCCTCGGCGGAGTACCTCTCCAGGTCAAGGACAGAGAAAAAGACCTTGGCACTGTTGTGACACACATGTAGTGGAACTCTTAACCTTGATAACTTGAGTACTCACTAACAAATAACGATATTTCAACGATAGTCAATGAGAAGGATAAATCGAATAGTTTGGATCTTTATTGATGGATCGATGTACAAGCTTAATTCAGTGCCGTTCGTCCGGACCGTGTCCTGTCCTGTTCAGTTGTGTACTTCATTGTTCCGATCCGGGTCCAACCACGTCACGCATGCTTGAGTATTGACCGCACTGAATCACATCCAGTTGGAGCGCCCCAATTGGCTGAGTGTGCAGCTAATGACCGCGTGCGCGTGCGTGCGTGCGTTCCGATGTGGAAGACGGTTTTCCGGCCGATGGATGTGTGGGTGTGCATGTACAGGTTGGGATAGCGAGCGTCACTTAGTCTCAGACTTGTCACGTGATGAGCCGCGTGAGGGGGCGAGACGGCGGCTACATAGCCTTCCATCAGCTGTGAGGTTGTGGTGAAACAGCGATCACAAGTCGATCTGGGAAAGCACTGATCGACCGGATTTAGTTTTGTAGGTACTTGTTTCAGGTGGCGTGTGCGAGTCAGCTGGAGTTGATTCCTCCATAAGTCGCGCTGGACTGAAACGATCGATCGATATGTTGTTGCAAGAAGCACCAACACCCAACGTGTTATGTTTGTCCGACCGATTCAGAACACGATACGAACCTTGTAACGCTTTCTACACTATTTTCTATTTCATAATTCTGA
>LUCH01018735.1:0-12258 GCA_013368495.1 Paragonimus heterotremus | reverse complement strand
CTGCGCACTCGAACGTACGACCCAGCCACGTGCACGCTTGTCGTTCCGCTCCGTTATCGCTTCGTATTTGTATCCGATTATTCTCGCATTGACTTCACTAATCGACAGTATGGCTTTTGTCTACTGGCTGTATTATTCTCAACCGGTCGTATTCAGTTCGCTCAATCCTACAGCTTCACCATTTTGTCGGACAACGGTTGGATAATGTAGCGACCCGTAGATACTCACGGTCTGCCTTCTGTACGATGTGCAAACTCCTTACCAAAATCCTTACTCACATTGTACATAGGACCTTAAGGATCTCTGCCTGCCTTCTGCTTGATTTATGCGATCGCGTTTGTTTGTTTGCATGCTTTTCGGCCTATGCGCATCAAGGACGCCACAGATACACTCTTTCGGCTCGCTCGCGCGCTCGACGGTCGGATCCTCAGCCTCCCTAGCTATTTCCGCGTATTGGTGCCGTTTAACGCTTATCACGACCAATTGTAATTATCGCATTTCCGGTCCCCATTATTATCGGTATTTTTATTCCGCGTCTGGTTTTGCTTCGTATACCAGGGATAGCGTTAAGTTAGTTCACGTATGCCCTAAAATAATAGCAGAAAAGACCACGTAGAGGTAGAATTAAGAAATGTGACGAGAGGGAAAAGATAATGACAACAATGGAGCGACACCGGGCGATAAATGTCCGACTGGCAACAGTCATTCTATAACATCCCGGCAGTCCAGCTCAACTTTAGTACTTTACCTGCTGTCGCCAAACTACTCATCGCAGGGATTGCATTCCATGTTGAACAGTCTTATACGACAGATGTGTGCGGTCTACATAGGAGACTGTTTCGTTTTATAGCCAAAAGGCACTAGTGGACTATGGAAATCGGCGGTAATAAAAAGGCTTTCATTGTGGTTGTCCGAGAAGTACGGAATGTTTTATCATTATAAAGTAACTTCTTCGGTGTTTACTGTCGAAGCCAATTAATTATGGCTTTGTAATGTAGTGTTGATTTTGGTCAGGTCAGCTGCATTATTTTGCGACTGCTGTGCCCTGTTTGAATAGTGTTCAAAGGTAGCTCTGCATTTTATTTTATTCCTTAAATGAACTGCATTAATTATCTTTAATCTTACATCACCTTCCACTATCGCTTTCCCTGGTCCCGTACAGTTTTGCCCTGTACATTTCTAAATGCCAGACTCACCTTCTTCTTCTATACATTTTCTTGAATAACTTGTAATCCATATCATTTCTCAGTGCCCGAACAGCCATTTTGCTCCAACCCAACCAATGGCCATTTGTTTCAGCGAGCCCAATTCCGTTTTACCGTTTCCAAGTACTGAGGGGTGCCCAGTCTTCGAAATTGTTGTACTGGCACATGTTTGATTCATTTTCTGAGTCTTTTCCACATTTAAGCTGGGAGGTTGATTTTCTTGCATATTTATTAAATTAGCACTGCATTAAATCCGGTTTTTATGGGCACCCTCTCATTAACCGTTCGGAAGATGGATTTTTTGTGCTGTTGGATATTGAGAAAGGTATTCACTGGATCGTCAGATTTTGCGTAACTCGGTATGAAGTTGAATCGTTAACGAACGATTCAGTAGTGCTCTTCACGCAAGCCGGACAAACACCCAATCACAGCTCTCTTCTGGATAGCCTGTAGGACGATTGGGTCTTTCATTCATTAGGAAACGACTAGAATTTGACTTCTAATGATGATCTTGCGAATCTCTGAAGAACTGTACTGAACATCGCTGGCCTACCGTGGTTTTTGCCACTGGGGCAAAGTTAGTAATTTGGCAGAGGATAAGTGTGACTGTGGTATCTAGATTGCGCTCCTGGTGGACATGGACTAAGGCAGCCTCAACGACGTAGTATGCCGTGATACTGTGATGACCAGTATGCGCATCCTTTGAGTTCAGCGTGTTAAAATTCCGTCAACTTTGCAAGAGTGTATGACATCTAGTTCCCCTTTAGAAGCTTATGCCTCCAAGAAAGCGCACGGAACGCTGGAACGTTTCATATCCTTGGCATACAAACGATTTCGAGAATTACAGCTGGAAAGTTGCTGACTTTCCTAATAATAACGGATCCAGCATACAGCTGTGTAGTGAGCCAGTTTTGGTGAGACATAACCTAGATAACTCGCCGACAACTTACAACGTAAGAGCGACAGAATAGGTACTTTCTGAGCTCCCACTGAACCTCAGCAAGTGGGTTCATTTTATCCAGTTTACCCGACGGGATGCTGCCATCCACTCCATTAAAAGCTTTCCGTAAATCTAATAACAAAGCATCAACTGGGAAGCGTTCCCCGGCAGCCTTTTTTCGCCAGTCGGTTGAAACTAGCGTGGTATTCTTGCGAGTGATCATTGGGGCAGCCGTGCCGCCTCAGTACCAGGAGTGATTCAATGGTTAGATGGAAGTGACTTGAGAGCATTCTTTTGCACCTCCGTTTAATCAAGCGAGAACAGAAGATAATATAAAGCACGACCGGACCCATTTGCCACTTATTAGGCCAACCTTTGTAATCCGCACGTTTCATGCTTCGATTTTTTCGGTTCAGTTAAGTTTCCAGGTCGATGTGGCTTCAGCCAGAAATTGTCCACTTCCATGCAACACTGAGCTTTTAGGGGCGTCCACTACTGCGACGTCAGTGGGAGAATATGCTTCACTTCCGTGAGTTATCATCAGGACTACCAGATAACAGCTGAGGAGTTCAAGCTATCAGTGCCATCAGAACACAAGTTCCCAGCCACCACCGATGCACACAGGTTCATCCTCCCATTGAAATGACGTGAAACAAGGGTTATCTGTGAGACCAATGTGGTGTTGATTACTGGAACTTATACGTTCAGATAACAAAAGTAACTTTATAAATAAATAGACGTATATAAGCAGTGGATAGGATTGAAAAAGAGAGCAGTAATGACAAATAAAGATGATACGTTGACTAACTAAATTCTACGAGAAGGCAAGTTCTAAGGAAACTCACAAAACAAGTCTAGGAAGGAAGATGGCCAACAGTCGTCAGTCTTTCTTTCAAATTCAGTCACATTATCATAGGATGCTACATCATGTTAAAGCATATTCTAGCCTTTGGCAACTCGACATACGCAGGAGTTAGCCACAATCGATGTGACATATCTCACCGTTTCTGGTTTATGACTGTGACCTCAGAAGGAAGAGTTTGTATGTAGATTGAACAGAGATTCTGCCTCAGCTCCGGGTATTCCCCTAAGAATATTGAAGAATTCTGTCAGGTCTCCTTTAACCCACTTTCGCGCGGAAGAAAACAGACCAAGTTTTTCTAGTCTGTCTTCGTAGGAGTTATTCTGCACGGTTTCCAGCAGCCATGTAAAGCTCACCTGAACTTTCTCAAGTACCTTCCAGTCTTCTGTCATATGCGGGCTTCAAGCCCCACACAGTGTTCCGTATGTGTTCTTACATACTTTATATGAAGGAGTAAAAACATCTCCGATTTCCCTGACGCAAACGTTTCCCTCAACATGCAAAGTTTTCAGTTTCATTTTCGGGCCGCATATGAACACTGTCTGGGAACTTCGAAGTCCTCTTCCATGAACACCCCAAGTCCTCAATCGGTTTTACCTTCCAGAGCTCCCCCTTCTCACCATCCTTTCCAAATACCTGACCGGCTCTATTTGTTCCCAGGAAGCGGTTGATCACACTTGTCTACATTGAGGGGTAGCTGCCATTCACTTAACCACTTCTGAACAGTATACAGGTCTTCCTGCATGCGCGTACTGTCAGGATTTCCTACAATCTTCACACCATCAGTGATTGTTGATGAAGATTAAAGATAGTAGTGGTCAAATCGCTCATTCCTGAGGTACTCCATTAAATATCACACCTCTTGTAGACATTTTCCCGGTTACCTCTATGACGGGGAAGAACCAAGTTCCCTGAAAAACCGTTTCATTTGCCGTTGGGAAGGCTTATCTCATTCTATTTAAAGTGACCTCCATAGTTGGCATGGTCATGTGCCACTTCACCCTTCACGAGGGTTACCAGCTTTTGTGCCAGTTTATGATACCCCGCTCGCACACTCGTCCTTTCATTGGGACATCACTGTACTGTCTAAATGTTTTTCTAGTCCACTTCTGTCCTTGTTTTCTGATTGGTAATAAACCCTTTAAAGGTAACCTAGTTTGTGATTGCGATGCTTCCGGGTTGTGTGACATAAAAAGAGTTCTGACAGGAGGCCAGTATTTTCTCTGTATTCATGCGCTAGTCTAGGGTCGTTGGGTAGACCAGAAAGTTATACATCACACTTGCATACTCCGCAGTCAGTTTTTCATTACCGTTGAACGTCGTTCAGTTATCTGGCATTTTACTACCCGTTATTCCGCTGTCTGTTGAAGCGCTGGTAAGCCGTAGACCTCGTCAGAACAGTATGTGGAGGGTGTGACTCCTCAAGAAGCCATGTATCCGTCCTAGAAATCTTGGAGGGAACTCATTGCTCTCCGGTTTGAGGAGCAACAATCGTTGGTTCGGGGGTCCGAGTAACAAACCCCAACTTCCTCCCCCTATTACGCTTCTTTGTGATCTCCTCCAGGAGGCAAATCAGGTAGGTGAGACAAGGTCTGTGCTCCAGGAATCCCTGTTAATCAGCTGAGAGAAGCCTATTCTCAGTGAGGTGCATCACAATCCTACCCTTAACACTTCTTTCCAGCAGTTTCAGGACAACTGATATGAGATTTGCTGGCCGGTGGTTTCCAGTCTCGTGTTTCTTACTCTCTTGTGGATGGGTACAACATCTGCCTGACTCTTATCATCTGGGATGGTAGCCTCCTGAAGGGTAAGATTAAACAACACACTAAGATGCTCCTGCAAAACGCCACTGAGAGGCCTCAGTATCCTTGAATGGATACAGTCTGGCCCCATCGCCCAATTCACGTCTGGTTTATCCAGTCTATCCTTAGGCCCTTCACTCTCCATTCCAACTCCTTTCACCACCGGCCCTCTTGCAGTCCATGTACTAAGTCCGATTGTGGTGGTTCCAGAGTGTGGAATATGTACCGCCTCGGGAAACCGGCGGAAAACCTCTGCTTTTTCGACGGTGTTTCGATAACTGCCTTCAGTATCAACAACGTTTTTCAACCATCTCCTAATGGCCCCTTTGGCCTGGACGTAGTTAAAGGAGGCATTGGGGTTCTTAAGATGGTTCTTTGCCAGGTTCATCTCAAACTTTTTCCTCTATTCATTTTGTACTTCAGAATATTTCTTCCTAACCGCCATATACCGAAAAAACCTTATGTACCCTTTGGAATGCGTGTATACAGCCCAAGCTTGCATTTTGCGTCTCTGCGCCTTTCCGATCCTACCTTTTCACCACAGAGACTAACCTTTATGCCGACTGTGTATTGATGATCCATATGCGCTAATTAGTCGCATACGATTATCTCGACTTACGGCGCAGGCTTTGTTGACATTGTGGGTACCACGACAATCTATCCAACTCAATTGTTTCGCATCCAACCTTAGTTGTTGAAAATATTCAATTCTCCAAGGGAGCTACGACATTTAACAGGCGGTTAGCGTAGACATAACTGACCTGCGGACGTGTGACTTCGTTGTCACTTTTGCCCAAGGGTATTCCGGCCTTCAAGCCCAAAGTGCCATTGAGGTTTCTTGTTAAAACAAGATCTAAATCTGTAGCAGTTTGGCCAACTCTCCACCTAATGACCTCGTTGACGTGTTGAAGTAATACCTTCTCGTTTAGGAGACCAGACAATGAGTCACCAAGCGTATAACTGACATCATGCATCAATCTCCATTCCACTTCTGAGGCACTGAAATCTCCAGCAATAGGGAATCACTGTGACCCACTTGCTAGCATTCTAGTAACATTGAGTAGTTGCTCATCCTCGTGTGGAGTAGGAGAATTGCTTCTGCAGGCGCACAGGAGCAGCAACTTTGTTCTGTTCTCTTCCATAGAACAGCTTGATAATTAAATGTTTCCCAAATTCCACTCCTATTCTTGGCACTGGCCATAAGGTTGCGCTATCAACGACAGAACACACATCCATTCCACTATCTTATCTATCTAACCTGTGGATCAAGTATCCCGGAGGACAAATATTACCGGTGGGGCATGTCACCTTGTAACCAGGTCTCAGCAACCGCATTGGCGTCCTTCTCTCCTAGTTTCTGTGAGAGCTCACCCTATTTATTCCACCAGACCACAGCATTGGTATGCGAGACCCTCACGGACTTCTAACAGCCAAACATTGCTTCACTTTCTTTGAATCCAGGGGCAGTCAGTGTCTTAGGCATTATACCCTGGCACTCTCCCATTTTCTCCAGGAGGTCCTCCACTATTTTCTAGCTTCAGGCTGAACGATCCATACTGCTTAATTTGAAAAGCTTCTACAGCGTGAGTAAATCTCTCCATCCTCTTGGTCCACGGGTAGACACGTTAGACGTACCTGTGGTCCAGAATCATTAACACACAGCCGCGCTCTAGTTGATGATCCAGTACCACTGAGACGGCCACCACTCGGCCGAGTCGTCTGATGTCACCGAAGCTCCACTTTGCGTAGCCGTGCATATCTGCCCCGTTGCCATCAGGAATCCATCTCGGTGCCTGATTTTAGCAAACTCAGCCAACAAGGGACTAAAACTGTATGTATGTGCTTATCACTTTCCCAGTCTCATTACAAGTTTATGGGCCACATACTCAGGAATATTTGCTTGTCTTAGGAGATTCACCAAGTGAAATCTCCTTCCCATTTCCGTAGTTTTATCTTCTTTCATAATGAGCTCATGGATGCCTCTGATGACGACATTCCTATTTCTACAAATGGCCCAAGTCCACTCTATTCTTGAAACCTAGCACAGCCTTGTCCAAAAGCTCTCACTGGTTACGGACCTCCACAAATTTTTGTTCCTGGGCTTCCGTTCCAAGAAAAATATTCATAACTAGCCTCTCGAGTTTTGCAAGTTCTTTTCTTCCCGTATCCAATTTCACTTTAACCGATTTCCCGGCTATTCGCCACTTTGTCATCCTTCCCGCTACACTTATTACCTTTGTTCCCTTTACGATAGTCGCTTTTCTACAACTCATCATGCTAATGGCGGGACATTCAGTTCCGTTTTAACCCTAAGAATATTATCATCTTTTAACTCATTTTCCCAAACTGGAGGGTGATTATACCCCGTGGCCGCGCTCTTTCCCTTGTTTTTACCCAGACTTCATCAGAGCTTTTCACCTTGTTGAAACGTTGAAAAGTTCTCCATCAGTATTTTGGCCATTCAGTTAATTGCTTCTCACTCCGCTTGTGCTGTCATCTACCTCGATGAACACAACAGGCGGTGTACTACTAACAGACAGCCCATTGTCGTTAACCCCAGTGCTGACAACAAAAATACAGTCGTGGAGTTTACTTACACGTAATTTTCCTAGCCAATAGTATCTTCTTGTGCACCACATACAATTCGTAAACCCGCCTACAACAGCTTCAGTTGACCTCACATAAAAATGACGCCGCGGTATGACATCACTACCCCGGGGAGATAGGGTCATACTTGAAGCTGTTCAACGAAGGAAAAGGGAGGTTATTTTGGGGCTGTGCACGACTGTCTGTCACGAATGACTTAAATATATGAGCATGTAGCGGTTCGACGTTCAAATACTGCGGGGTGATTTGCTGCTTGCTCACAAGTCGTCCTTAACTGTCTCTCTCAATCTTGTTGGCTAGCTCTATTAATGGCGGTCAGTCGGAGTGGTTGATTCTGAATAAATTATTGTCAACTTCCTGCTAATCTGATGCGTCTGTTGGTTTAATGTGTCAAATTTGTTCATCAAGTACGAAAGGGCATTAAATAACCTATCTTCCTTGAACTTTGTGAATTTAAGTGTATTTGTATCACAGCGGTAGAGAAAAATCTAGAAATATATGTTGCAGAGACGAAAAATGCCACACCCCAATTCTGCTGTTGTATAAATATTCATGTGGCTAATTTAATTCGCCCGTGACTTCTTCATTATTTCGATTTTTGGCCGACAACCGTACTTTTAATTTTGAAGGTTTTCCGGTAACACTAGCCCTATAGGTTTACGCTCCATGCATATACTGTCAATGTCACCACTTGCATTTTGTTACATTATTTAAGGTGCGTAATTTCCACTTTGTCCCGTGGATTCAAGTTTATTCTAACCGGGAGCAAATGATGATGCCTCATAAACATGAACCATCTGCTGTTCTACTCTCCCTTCTCCCCTGATCTTAAATTTTCAAGCTACTTGCACATAGCTTCACTCGCCGCATTCTAGATTAATGTTTCGATGGGTTATGTTCTCAGGACGGAGCCTAAGCACAGCAGATCAGAATGTTAGCATAAGCCATTCTGACTGAGCGTTTGTGAGCTTTGGCATATTTTGCTCGGAAGAGTTGTTTCTGTAAGTTTTGTCTGCGCTTATATGTCACCTAGATGGATTACCTCTGTACTCCAGGTAGTACACCTGCCTCATTTTCGACGTTCATCGTCCCCGGCCTCGTCACTCACTGCCGTCAGATAAGGAATGCTTATAACTTCCACTTATAATAGTAATAATAACATATATTTCTCAACGCATTTGTGAGAAGCACGCTCGGGTGTGCGCGATCATGACAGATAATTACATACGACACAAAGCGAAAAATGAATATACAACAGGACAAACATTAAACCTATCGACGAACGAAGACGTAGAGGGAAAATATTAACAGTTTATAACTTTTGATTTACACATAAGGGAAGAAGATAGTTCGTCTGTTTCACAGATTTAGTCCAAAAGATGAGAATTTACATTAATTCATCTTTTACAAGTTTAGGTGAAGACGACATTTCAAATGTTTCAAGGTCACGTGGGGAAATACATGCAAACTCATCTTCGGGGTTTTTTCACCGTTACTTGACAAAACTTTGATAGGAAAAATGTTGAAATAATTCAGTTTGGACGAAGGAGGGCGGGAAGTTCCAAAATCCGATGAAGAAGCGAGCATAATCCAGCGCGGGACCTCGATGACTGCTCGAAAACGTCATAAAGTTGAAAATCCCTCCAATCGCACGGCCAATATGAGACTTTGAGTCCCTATTCATCGCGAAAATTTTCATTGCATTGTGGATGCTCGTGGGAATAAGAAAAAGAACGCAACGTCCTGTGTTAAATAGGAAAATATGAAGTGATCACATGTAATATGAAGAATAATGTAAATGTTACATTTTTTGACAAAAACTTTACGCGATATTAATATTTTAGTGTTTCTTCAATAAATTATATAATATTGGCAATTGATTGTTACAGCACTGCGATAATGGGGTAACCAGCAGCTACTCCTAGACTGAGTATCACGTGATAATGAAAACTCCGTCCAAAGTTTTATAGGGTTGATGTTCAAGCTAGAATCTATATTTCACAGCCCACAACAGTTACCAATGGTTGACAAGGAGGGTTTCGAGGCAGGGGGACAACACAAGGTATGAATTGAGGCTTCAGTAGTTTTGTCATGTATTTTTGACGTCAGCTTGTTTTATAGGGTCAACGTTTAAGGTAGAATACGTATTGCATAGCACACTGTGTGGAGGGTTTGAGGTAGAAGAGACAACGTACGGTGTTAATTGGGTTACAATCAGCGAGGACGAAACGCCGCTTCATCCATTGCAAGGCACTTATCAACACAAGTCACAGTGTCAACACCGCATCTTCGTTTAAGGTCTTGATGAACGCTCACAACTCACAAGTTCTCAAGTATATTGAAGCTTTGTTGATCAGCCGACAGCAGCCGGTTCTATGTGCACAAAAACAACTGGCTGTCAACCTTTGTTTACCGTGGGTTTGACCGTGAGTGCCAATCACGATCCAGCCTAATTTGTACTTTTGACCGTTTCATTTAAGTCTTGTTTGGTTTTGTTTTCATGCTAGTCACACGTTTACGACTGACGAGAGTGTGCAAAATGAATTCATATCGTAATTTGTATCTTCTGACTATTCTTTTCAAATGGCTAAAAGGGACTCAATGTTTCAGATTATATAAGGTAAACAAGAGAATATTTTTTTGCAGTTTTCTGTGGAGAGATTTTGTATGCCGGCCGAGTTAACCGTCAATACTGGCTACCATTAATTATAGTCTCATTACCAAGGTGAACAGGTCATTACGAATGGACATATATATAAAATTTGGAGAACTCTATTTTTGAGATATAATCTTTTTTTTCTTTTTTTGTTTTTAGCACAACCTTATATAACTGACGCCCGTGAGTAAAATGACACGGTTTCGTGGATGCGCAATGAATCAGATGCGAGATGGGGTGTGAGCAACCGGTGGATACGCAGTAAACAGTTGCAGGCAAGCTGTTTTAGATGGTACCCTGATAGTAAACATGGGTACGTACGTTCATCCTGTTGACAGCTAAACGTTATCTGGACCACATTCAAAAAGGTCATCAGCAGATATACGAAGTTTGAAGATTGACATTATGTTTGATGATATGAGGAAGCTATCCAGGCCCTTTTTAAAATGCTGAATGCTGTTATTGGCCCTGATTTCGCTCGGAAGTCTATTCCATATACAGGAATATTTTACAATAAAGAAGTTGGCTCGTACTATTTTGCGAGCTGACAGAGTTGGCAAAATGGAACCCTTATTTCGTAGACCATATGAGAAGCTGTGTTGGAAACGAACTGCGAACACTGTGGTGATGACGTCCGAGTGTGTCAGTTTATACAGAGGTGTAAGATTCAACTTTAGTCTTCGTAACCAAAGTAGATCAATGCCAAGTGTTTGACAACGTGCACTATAGGTGGATGAGGATGAATGTCCTAATAAGCTTTCGGTAAATGAGCGCTGGAGATTTTGTAACACAATCCCTTCAGATTTGCGCGGGTGGCAGTAAATGAAAGTGCAGTACACAAGTTGAGGTCCAGCACACATTTTGTAAACAGCCAGCTTCGCATCCAGTAGACCGAATGTCTTTCCCATACAGCCTATTGATCTAGATTGTGCTACCTGTTCGGAGAAATTGAAGGAGTTTGAGTACCATATTTCTAGATCTCGAACGGACGTGGAGGTGTCAATATGATGATCGTCTAGTGAGACAGATCCATTGGGTATTGGACAACCATAGGTGATAATGCTCGATTTGTTTGCTGAGGACGTCATTAGCCATATTTTGCACCACGACTCCAATGGTGTCAGGTGATATCGTATATTTTATAGACATGAGGCGAGGGTGCTGGGCTGACGGAATGTGTAAACGATGTCGATATCGCCAACAAGACAGAAAAGGTTTGCAATATTCGTTAACACCATCAACGTCATTCATATACATGGGGAAGATCAGCGGGCCTTGAGCGCTTCCTTGAATCACCTCATTAGTCACTGGTTTTGGCGTTGAGCAATGCTCTCCCATTTTGACGGTCTGGGTTCGGCCTCCAGGATGTGACAAAATCCAGCTGTACAAGGGGTATTGTATGTCAAGGGATGCTGGTTTGATTAACAGGCGCTTATGGGGCACACGACCAGAAGCCTTCCGCATATCTAGGAGTAGGATGATTACCGCATTTCCTGTGTTTGCCAACACCGATATGTGGTTTAAGAATTCCACTTGACATGTAACGCAAGAGCGCCAACCAACCAAACCGTGCCGCGAGAGGTCTATAAGGTTTTGTGACCCTAAGTGTTCGACGATGTGCGCTTATATTATTCTTTCAAACATTTTTGGGCAGATTGGTTTGTGGTTTATTGGACGATGGTTGCTAATATCCTGTCTTGGACCACTTTTTGACGAGGCATTATGATTGGCCTTTTTCACTGGGGAGGAAAAGTGCTGGACAGAAGTGATAGCGTGAACAAATTTAGTAAGAGGATGTGTACATCTCCATCTCCTTGGTTAATATCTATCCGTAAGTCCACGCGAAACTACGTGCAAATGAACCAACGAATACACTACCATAATAATAATAATAATTATAATTATAATAATGATAAAAATAATAATGGTATATTTCTCAACGCATCTGTGAGAAAACACGCTCAGATGAGCGTGATCAGTACACACATTCTAGCATGAAACCAATAATGTACACATAAATGTTAATTGTACAATACACCAATAATGGGAATAAATTCATAAAACGGACATAAAAACGCCAGAAAATTCTGGTTTATGAAAAATCATTTGGCCCACTTGCCTCTAAAACGACAATTCTCAAAATTTCCAATGTTTGATAAAAAATGCTGAGTAATTACATCAATTTT
>LUCH01018734.1:0-11992 GCA_013368495.1 Paragonimus heterotremus | reverse complement strand
GAGCAGCAGCCATACTGAATTTCGAAAAAGATGTGCGATAACGTTGTTATCAATTAATGGTCAATTTAAACAAACATATATCAACCCATGACGCAGAATTCGTCGATTTCAATTTCTGCTACAGATATCACGCCACCAAATCCGGGATTTGCTTGAAAATATTCTTCCAAACGGCGAAAGTTGGGAAATCACGTTCTGCAACTAGCATGCGTGGCCGCAGAGCGGTGGAAACACCAGCGCTACTTTGCCCGTAGGTTTTTCAGTGTGTCTCGTTTTATTCCTCATAATCAGGTAGGAGAAGACATACGGTGAGTATACGGAGTGGTTGTAAACCGATAACTTGAACGTGGTAACCCTAGGGTTGGTCGGCAAGACGGAACCACCGGATGACACGTACAGTAGAAACACTAGCAACGACTCGAGATGCCTTGACGAGTCTCCTCGACGAGTATGAAAATGTTCCATTAAAAATCATGAGCTTTTCCCACGATAGGCTCGGTTCTTCAGTGGCTCAATTATAGATGACAACTGGAATGAAGCGTGTACGCATTAACAAAAAGTTTCTGAATCTTGTTGCAATGGTGACAGTTTCTAGCGAGGAACTTGTGCTGGAAAAGATCGCTTCATCCTTCCATATTAAAAGATCGGACCTACCATCCTGGCGGTTTTTATGAAGTTGACAAATATCACCTCGCTTCTCTGTTGTTGCTTAAGGATTCAAACGGCTACTTTACATCACTTATGAGTTTATCAACTTGTTGTGGTGGACAAGCGCGTATGCGGTGGAACATGGCCCACTGACAATTTGAAATGCTCTATCTGGAGAGCGGTCGAAACGTGGTCCTTACAGGTATCGTACTCGAAGAACGAAGTAGGGTTTGGAGAAAAAACCGTGTGTTTCCAATACTGTTCAGAAATATGAAAAGTAGGTAATTCTTGCCTTCTGGAAACTGCTGCAGAAACCAAGAGGAGGGAGAGAAGAGGCGTGAACCGGACCACAGTCCGTTCGGCACGTCAAGTGAAAAGCGTGTAGAATCTTTGAATGTGTTGAAAACGCTGAAAATGTCCGGGTTAAACGGATTTGAAAGATAAATTAATAGCTGAGTCGTCAAAAAAGGGCAGATATTCACTGCGCGCAATTAGTTGCACGCCTGAAACGAGTATGCGGTCTTCTATAACAGGCATACAAAGAATATTGCATACGGAACGAACGGGCTGAATATCACGGTTGCTGCCGCGTTCCTTGGAGAAGCAACAGGATCGCTGGTCACTAAAGCGCAAGATTTCACCGAAGAAAGTTATTTCAGTTTGATTGCTTTGCAGTCACATGCCTGATGTTCGCCAGCATATTATGTCTATGTTTTCAGCCGTCAGTCGCAGAAATATTAACAGAGCATAACTTCGACCTTGCGACTTGTATTGGTGTTTATTACAAGTGGAAGAAAATGATGAGGCCAGAAAACCAAACTTTCCTCCATCATTCCTTCCCTGAAAGACAGAAGGACACTAGGGGATACTTCAGAGGTTTGTAGCGGGGGGCTACCTGAAATGATCTATCAGTGAACGTTGTTAAATGTAAGGTCTTGATATAGGCTATTTTTTGGGCGACGCTAGGCTACAGGTGATGACTAAATAGTCTAATCGGGAGACCAACCGCGCGAGTAATCTCTGGCAATCCACCAACAGTAGCGCCCCCCCCCAGAAGGCCACTCATGGGTTGAACGCACTGAACGGCCTACGGGGCCAACTCACTATGGGAACTTTTGGAATTGCCTGCCGCTGAAGTCCGACATAATCTAGAAGTTAATATGCAGGCCTATGCTCACTCCTTGAGGCGTGACATTGATATGTTGAAGCAGATTCAAAGTTGAGCTACAAACCGCGCAAACGGTCTGTCTCAAAGGTCCTACTTGGATAGACTACGTACACTGGACCTGTCTAATCCTGAATACCTGAGATTCTGCGGGGACATGATATTTATGCACAAGATCCTCCTCAACGAGTTTCATCCAAATCGGCATGTGTTCACAGTTGACTCTATGCATAACCTGATTGGTAACTCATTGAAGTTAAACTAGTAGTGTGCACGCCTTCCGCGCAGGCAGCATTGCTTTCCTGTGTGCGTTTGTCGCCTATTGAACCAGCAGCCGGAAACAGTAGTATAAGCGGCTAGCACTTAGTCGTTTAAGCAGAAACCGAATAAACTCGTCGTAGAAAACCGCCCATTCGCAAATTTCGACATCCCAACTGTTACCTTCAGTGGGGGCCCGATTCAAACTGAGTGATCAAACTAATTGGCCAACATCCTGTTTTTTTGTTTCTCGTCTGTTGGTTGCCTGTCTGCTCGATGAATTACTATCATGTGCTTGGTTCCCTCTGCTGAAATTCTGAAGAAGATTGATGATTGGAACATCTCATTGACACTTTCATCGTTGAGTACAAATCTTTTTCGTTCATCTCTGTTTTCTTTTTCTCTTCCTTTATTTTCCTCATTCGACGGGACAAGCTGGGAAACCCATGGAGATCTAGGACTCACTGTCGTCCAATTTGAATTTGTCATCGTGAACCTCGTTTTTCTGCTTATCGTGGCAGAGTGTCATTACAGTTTATGTTGGCTTCACACAAGTCATCCACTATCCGTGATAAAGTCATCGGCCGCCACACAGGACCCAGAAAACCCGAAAACACTTGCCTCTGAACAAGTTACAGCGGTGTTGGACACCTCATTCTCCACTGAGTTAACAAACTTGATTTCTGCCGGCAGACTTCACCTGAAAACTATCAGGACTTCACTGTGATTTTTTGTGAAATTACCCTCGAAACTTAGCACGGAGGAAGTATTGGACAAAACAGTTCAGCTGATGGAAGACACACTGATTGGACGAAGGCCGGAAACTCGAGGTTTGCTACTTGGACTTCAGCGAGGCTTTCGATTCAGTAAATTCCTGCTGTCTCATCTACAAAATGAAGCGGTCTGGTGTCCCTAACCTAGTGATTGACTGAGTAAAGGATTTCTCACAAAACAGGGTTTTTGAAGTGAAGGTTGGAAGCGGATTCTCTGAGGTAGGAACAGCCCATAGTGGTTTCCCTCAAGGACCCGTTTTTGGTCCTCCCCTATTCCTGCTGTACATAAATTATCTAGTAAGTGGACTTAGCAACCCGTGCTTCGTGTTTGCGAGTGATGTTAAGATAACAGGGTCTACAAATCGTGCCGCATTAGCGCAGGATCTGAAGGCAGTGGCAGAATGGTCCCTTAAATGGGACCTTCCATTGAATGCCACCAAGTGCGGAATGCTAACTGGGAATTCTGAACCTCTGGAAGTACCCGGTCCCCAGGGTCCTCTCACCATTGAGTGAGCAGAAAACGCCTGAGACCTGAGAGTATCAATCAAAAGCGACTTCAAACACTCAGCCCAGTGTGCGGCGGCTTCACACAAAGCCCGTAGTGAACTGTTTAGCCTCAAGCGGGTTTTGTCTAACAAGAAACCCGAAGTAGTCCTGTTGCTATACAAAGCCATTGTTCAGCCTCACTTAGAGTACTGCGTGCAGGCGTGAGCTCCCCACCTACGTAAAGGTATCCAGCGCATTGAGAGGGTGTAACAACCCGCAACCCGAATGATTATAGGATTTAAGGGTAAACCTTATCCTGACCGTTTAAAAAAGTTCGAAATGTACTCCGTAGAAAGTAGGAGAATGAGAGGTGATCTTATTGAGACCTTCAGAACAATGGAAGGCATAAATGGCGCGAAGCCCATAGACTTGTCTGCACAAATGGGTCAAGAAGCCATCACCAGAGGTTACAGTCTCAGACCGAAGAAAAGCAGGGCTCGTTTAGACGTACGAGCAAACTTCCCCAGCAACCGGATAGTGAATGTGTGGAACAAGCTCCCAGATGAAGTGGTAAATGGCGATTATGTGATCTCATTCAAAATGCCGCTGAATAAAGTGTGGTAAGAGATCTTTCCATAGCTTCTTTAGCATAACTGACAAGACTTTGCAGGTAGTGATAGCATACAGGAATGTGGCAACGTAAGGGCTCGTTTTTGTCAGCGTTTCAGGTTACATCGGTGACAGAGTGACCCTGTAGGCATACTGACATGCCGTAGGTAATGTAACACAGACGCATGTGGTCAAGCTTTCCACTGTGATGTATGGTGTGGGGAGCATAGGTTTTTCAGGCTAAGATCGGAGGTTGGTTGGATGGCATCACCCCAGTGTTTTCTGGGCGATGGTATTAATGCATTTCTCAACCTGTTGACTTATCAACCTGTGAACCGTTGAAGTCCATGCACACTTCTCCCATTTCCGGTCTCACATACTGCGGTATTTTCATATGAGTGGGATGTCTGCTCGGCACAAATTGGGAACCTCCGATCAGAGACCAAACTGCTAGAGCGTTTAAACATCGTCGCTTGCAGACCAGGAGCGGTGACACCACGGGTGGTAACTACAGTGACCTGCATCCAATCCCACACCGCTGTCTATTCAGGGGTTGTGGGTTTGAAGCGGTTCGCTTCTCATTAGATACACTCCACCTCACTCCTGATTCCCAGGCTGTCTACTGGTGTGATAGAGAGGTCAAACCAACGTGACCCAAAATATTTCATCCAGTCCCAGGAACGCCGCACACGGCATCAAAAGATAAAACCCCAACTAGATGCCATCGTGAAAACAAAAAGGGGTGCAGAGTGAAATTGTGTATGGTTGGTGGATCTTGGTTTGTGCCAGAGATAGGATCATGCCTATGGAGGTCCGTTTTAAACATTGTGACCAATTCTTTTTTAGTGCTTTTTTACACTTTTTTGTTGTGGGGCAACGCGTTGAACGAGTTACTTGCTAGATAGAGTTATTTACTGTGTAGACAAGGCCTCTCCAATTGGCAGAATGCCTGCACAGTTAGGGGGGGATTAGGGAAAAATACGCCAGTGACTGTATACCTAGGGAAATGTGCTATTCTGGTGATCGTGTCCGAGGGGGTTTTAGAGTTGGAGATGTAACTAAAGGGTTCGCTGATGCCTCCCACATGGACTAGATCACTACCTGTCGGTTTTGTCTGTCATGGTTGAGGTCCCTTGTAGTGTGAAGAAAGCTTACGCCAGTTATTTAAACAGCCATTGGGGATTGCGATTACTTTTCCTTCCTTTTCCTCTGCCTCACTCTACTTGCCCAAATAGATCACTCGATAACCAAAGGGAGGTCGAAATCGAAAAACGGAATCTGAAATATCCGTCATTCGCACTACAAGTGTGACAGTCGCAGTTCCGGGTGCTGTTCTTTGGTATTCCGGTGCAAATATTTTGGACGCTCGATTGGCAACAGCCATTTCGCCCTGTGCAAATTGGGCTTAAACTTGAACTTGATTTAAGCAGAATCAATAATAATCGGACCAGCGCTTAATCACGCCAAGATCAATTTGTAGTCGACTACGATTAGTAGCACTCCAGATTTTTTTATCGTCGGCGTATAAAACGGTGCTGCCGTGCCCACTATCCGGATGGTCGTTGATGTAAATCTGAAATAACAGTAGACCGAGCGATGATCCTCCAGTAACCCCTGCGGAAATCGACGGAGGGGATAAAATATCTGATCTGGTTCTAACAATATAATTTTTGTTGTCAAGAGAACAAGTAAGCCGATGGGAGAAACATCACCTTGAATACCATAGGCCTACAGTTGTTGTTTGCGAGGGCCATGCTGCCAACAAAGTTTTGACTAAATCAAATAAGATAGCAGTTAAGATTTGGTCATTTTCTCTTGCCTATGCCAGACGATTCGCCAAAGTAAGCATACTGGTTACGTATGGCCAGCTAGGAAAAAATCCGTGCTGGGCAGGAGAAAGAATGATTTGACGAGAAGTGGCGAAGAATAAAATGTTTTGATATGAGCCCCAGTGTCTTGCATAAAATGCTTGTCAGGCAGATTGGCCGATAACCAGAAGGACGGCGCCGGCTGAAGAATGCCAGTCTGGAGCGTCTGCTCAAACAGCCTGTAAAGGGGTTTTGCCAGACTAACGGCTGCTTCCTTGAGAATTCTGAGATGGTTTTCACCGGGACTCGTTGCATTGCCCAAATTAAACCTGGAGATGTCGCAAAATCTAACGCAGAAAACTCAGCGGTAATCGGTGGTTTCCAGAAATTCTGCGACGGTAAAATACAGTGTCAATCCGACAGTGCAAAACTGTGGACTGCAGAGTAGTTCTCCCTAAATATCTCGGCAAAAACTCGAGAGTCAAATGAAGCGTCCTTATCGGGCTGTCGTAAAGGAAATGTCGAAGGTTTATCATTTTTTCACCGTCGATTAGGCTTAAGTAAGAAGTTTCTTTCTCATAACCTCCGAGAAGGACCTTTTCTCGCACCTTCTCGGTGTAATCATGCATTTCCCCTCTGTACCTATTTCGAACAGTGGTGAACGCACTTAGGTTCTCCCCGTTTCGTGTCAGCTTATGCTCCGCGAATAAATGGGAACGGTCATTCAGGAGACAACGTATTCTGTGCGGAACGGATGGGCGATAAAAGAAAGCGCATAGTTTGCGCCATGTGGATATGTCGTCTGCTTTCTTAATTGTGCTTTGCAGAAGGAATGAACCTAGATTGTTTCACACGTCGGTAAAATCAGCCTGATCAAAATTCCGAACTGTGGGCTCCTTGCTAATGGTAGCAACCAGTAGCAGTTGAGATCAAACGTGAAGGGCGAGTGGTCATTATGCCCAAACGTCCTCTTGACCGTCACTCTGTCTACCAGGTGGCCTTTGTGAGTGATGGCTAGGTTAAGCTGACAGGGAATCTGAAAAGGACGATGCCGCGATGGGGCACTGACATGCTTTGTCTAAGCTCTCCATCATATCAGCGTCGATAAGGAAGTCGATAATCCGCTTTCACGTTAGTTGTCAGAAACTGACGCCCAATTTATCTCGGGTGTACTGAAATATTCCATAATGAGCAGATAAATAAATTATCGTAGTCAAAGGAATTTGACTAGTGTTTTGGGAAAGACGTCGTCGTCTGATGAGGGTGAACGACAAATAAACCCGCTGGGGATGAGTTTTTGCCGCGTAACGTTAGTCCAAACCACAGAGCGTCAAATTTATCAGAGGACGGAAATTCACGGATGATTGCGAATGTCGAGATAATGCTGAATAAAAATCGCCGAGCCTCCCATTCTTTCGCGTGCGGAGCCAGCTGGGTACATCGAATATTCCAGGATATTCAGTTCACTGTCACCGATATCACTGCGAGAGCAAACATAAGTGATTGGGTGTCGTGAACTAACTGTCTGATTCCCGGTAGTTCACTCAATAGAGTTTGACAGTTCGTATACATACACTTACAAGCTACTTCTTCGTTTTATTCCGTAAATAAAGGGAAAGCAGGGTGTGAGGAAGAGCCCAGGAAATAAGACTTAGAATGGGTGAGGGTGGCAGGGTTACGCTCGGTATATCCTGCCGAGTTGTTCTGACGGTCTAGCCTTGGGATCGTAGGTGCGACATAACTTCATGTACATACGTCAAGGACCACACAAGAAGCTTGACGTGTATTCGTGATGCCACAACTTGCGGCTTCTGTGCTGCTGTTAAATTCTGCTTTCTGGGATGGTGGTTAGATGTTTTCACCCAGAGAAAATTGGACGTCTTCGTCTTCTGGGGGGCGTGGTTTAATGGAGGGCAATGCGCTCGGTGTTAGGGGGCCGCTGAAAGAAATATCTGGTGGGATTAACCGAAGAAATACAATCTGAATTACAGGAGGCGCCACCCAACAGTCTCCTTTCCTCCCGAGTCCCTGTCTGGAAGACTTTTCTGTTGTGCCGTTTGGTGGGATTTGGGGCAGATGACCCGGAGGAAGGTTTTCAAACGCGTTTGGTGCACTCAACCCCTGTGCTCATAATTTGGGTATCGGCCGTTGGAGTGATGACCGCAAAAACAGTGTCCTTGCTTTCCACTATTGGCAAATAAGCCCAAGTAGATATTTCTAAAGCAGAATCCACGACCCTAGTCTTCAGCTATATCTGTCGGTCTGCCATAACAAGTGGCTTAGTCCGCTGCTCGCGCTTCACCCTCTCTTGTCGAAAAAAACCAAAAGACATGCTTTCAAGGAGGACGTTGGCGGGCTTAAAAGCCACTGCTTCACCTACCACTGTTCCGAGGCTCAAAATGGCTGGTGAGGTTACCAAAAGGCCAAGTGACTTTTTGGCTGTCTTGGCGTGCATCCGGTTCGTCAGTACGAGGCGCATCATTGCCGGGGAGAATGCAGCTGCTGAGACTGACTTGGCTAACTCGGCCTGAACAAACGTTGTGAGAAGCTGCCCCATAATATAAATTTATTTTCTCTGAGAGTCTTCACTTTACTTTTTGTCGCAGATTGCTCTCTACGAGCAATTAACGAGGTAACTGCCTTCTTGGTGATTGCAAAACAAGAAAGGGCAAGCGCAGCGTACCCTTTCAAGGACTGTAGTTCTAAATTTACTTTAGATAGGGCCCACTGGTACTCGTCAATCCTCCTTCACACGGGAGGAAAAGAAGTAGATACAGGGCAAAGAAAAGCCACGCATTTTAGTCGTAGGTTTTCTGCGTCACTACATTTTTAGTGGTGATCTCGTAACCAATCAGCAGCAAGGCGGCACCTTGGACACCGTCGAATTTACAGATCGTGCAGACAAATTTTGGGATCAAAGAGGCTGGTTACTTGACTTGGCTTTGTTGAGACCAGTGCATTTGAAGTAGTACCACTTCTGGCGTTGATAGTAGTGCATAACGTTTTGTGCGAGTATTTTGTGCCAGTTACTGCCGGAATGCACATTGCTATGATCAGTACCTGCCGAACCCCAGTTATGCCAGATCCGAAGCGAGTCACCATTGAAAGAAACAAGCAGTACAAACTATAAAACAGTAAGTTGCCAATGATTCGATAACCGACACAACAAGGCCGAAAAACAGATATGTAGAGTCCATATGATACAATAAGTAGTGAATTAATACGCTATTTGACAATGGTTAACAATAATCGTGTGTAATTTTTCGATGCACGGGACACCAATCAAGCAGAAACATGGGTAGACAACGGCAGAAATAAGTGTGAATCAAATTTCGGATTACCCGCATAAAATCAAGCTTTTCAAGCTTCGTCCTTGGACAATTCTTAGGTAACAGTTTTTTCACACAGGGTTGTTAACTTCTGGAACAGTCTCCTTGATGAGGGCTTCAGCAGCGCTTCTAGCGACTTACTGAAAATATCACTTGACTCACATTTTCTGAAATTCCAACCATGCGAGTAATCTAAGTTTGTTTTATGATATTTACTATTGTCCACAAGAGCGATGATATATCTCGTTTTCAATGAATGACCTTCAGATCAGAAGACGCCCGACTGACAGTGAACAAGAAAGACCGACTGGATCCCGGACTGTTGGGCATGTGCCTCAAACATGTAGAGTCTCTTACCTTTTTGTTCTCTTGTTACATAATGTTCTTCTTACCTGTTATGTTCACTGTACATATTGGCCACTTGTCTATTGTTCGTATGACTACACATTTTTTCCACACGCGCCTTGTTTTCTGTTAGCACGTGGTCGTTGTTACCAGCAGTTAACTGTGACAACGGCAGGTTTTTAATACAGTAGACAAACTGGATCTGTTAGGATTACTCTCTTGTTCATGGGGAGCGTTATTCTAACTTATAGTGAAGGTAGTGTGGTGTAATTTATCGTAGACGGTTATTGTAGATTATTTTGTAAACTTGTCGATTTATTTCTTGGTTCCACTACAAACCCGTGTATAAGTCGCTGAATCGCTGGGTCTTCAACAGCGGTACTGCACTTTTTTCGGTGTCTTTTTGTCAGGTTAACAAACCCTTGCTTGACATTAGGCAAGGAAGTCCGACGGGATCCGGGTCCACTGGTCCACTGGTCCATTGGGAAAACCACAATACAAGCCATATGAAGTCCCTTCAGCTGACTTTGTTTAAACTCCCAATCAGCTGTGCAGGGAGCCCTCTGATATCGGAGGGGCAACCAGTCAGCCATTCTTCAATAAGAACAACACCGTCAACGGATAGTAATGTTCCCAACACACCATCTCAAAAATACGGATAACTCCCTCGGGACCAGCACCCGAGGGCTCCATCATAAGAACGACAACATGCTCTCAAGATAAATGGATAGACGTCCTGTACACAAATGCGTGTAGTATAGGCAATAAGTGGGCTGAGTTGAACATCGAGGCGGCAGGATGTGACGTAGTCGCTGCCACTGAAACCTGGCTCAAAGAGGAAGTCAAGCTTGATCACTTCTGCCCTCCAGGGAGTACTTACTATAGACAGGATAGAGAAGACGGCAGGTTCGGAAGTGGAGTACTTTTGCTGGTTGCCAATCAGTATGCCCAGGTTGCCGACAGTAATCTACACACTCCTAATATACAGTTAGTGGAATGTGTACTTCCCGATGCACCAACTCGCACATCGATACTCTGTGTATATAGGGGCCCTGGAGCTACTTCTGAGGAAAGAGACATGTTACTCAGTACCTTGGAATAGATATCAGGCAGGCAAAGTTCGATCCTACTGCTGGGCGACCTGAACATACCGGAAATAGACTGGAAACGTGAGTTCTGTACGGAGGGTAGTTTTGGGAAAAAGTTCTTGAAATGCCTCCACCATAATCTTATGCAGCAGCATGTTCAGCAAACAACCAGGTTTCGATCAGGACAGGAGGATTCGCTGCTTGACCTCGTAGTAACCAGGAATGAGAACCAGATACGCGCCCTAGGAATTTGTGCTCCCCTAGGTAAAAGTGATCAAGCGACACTGAGGTTGCAGTACTGTGTCAAGTGGAAGCCTGTGGCGGAAAAGTGGGTTAGAAACTGTAGAAAGATTGTAATATATGAGTTTCTGAAGGATGCAGCGTCGTTGCAGTGGGAACCATCTGACACTAGTACTTCCCTGGAGAACCGCTGGGACTTAATAAAGCTGAATATGACCATGCTAACAGAAAAGCACACGCGTATAGTTCGCAAACAAAACAGGGGCAGACCACTTTGGCACAGAGCTGCCGTCCCTAAGGCACAAAAGAGGAAAAAGCTCGCGTGGAAACGCTTCAAACTCACGGGAGGCTATGCCAACAGACTTCACTTTCAGCTCGAGAGAAGTCGGGCCTCAAAGATCCGTAGAAGGTATAGGCTAAGGCACAAAGCAGAGTTAACGCGACAGGCCAAATCCAATCCGAAGCTGTTCTACAGCTACGTGCAGTCAAACCCTGCCCTCCGCAAACACGTTGGCAACCTCACCACGACCGAGGACGAAATCTTGATCGATGATCGGAGGAAAGCACACCACTTGGGTCAGTATTTTGTCAGCGTACATCGGCAAGACAGTGTCAAGGGCTTGACAACAGTGAGAACCAGAGTGACAGAAACTGCGATGCACAACTTCACGACGTCAGTCTCAGAGGTACAGACTGTTCTTCAGTCGCTGGATCCATCGAAGTCCCCGGAACAAGACGGCATTAATGCCGCTATGGTTCGCCACTTAACCGAGGTTTTGGCGCACCCGCTATCCGCACTGATCAATCTGTCACTGAATCAAGGAAGGGTTCTTAAAGACTGGAAAGTAGCCAATGTGATGGCTATTCACAAAGGGGGCGCAAAGGAGAAAGCCACAAACTACCGTTCCATCAGCTGGACATGCGTCCTGTTGAAAGTATGCGAAAAAGTGATCAGAGATCGCCTGGCTTGCTTTTGTCCAGTAATAACCTCCTAAATGCCAACCAACATGGTTTTGTGAAAAGAAGGTTGTGTCTGTTGAATCTTATCTGCTTCTTAGACGAAATAACCAAAAGGTTGGACGAAGGGGAACAGGTGGAAGTTTACTACCTCGATTTCTGCAAAGCATTTGACTCGGTCAACCACCGACTGCTCCTGGAAAAGCTCAAATACTATTGCATAGCACCCGAAGTCCACGGATGGGCTAGAGACTTCTTGTCAGACAGGACATTCAAAGTGTCCGTT